>BJBW01009321.1:0-88124 GCA_004320125.1 Scolopax mira
ATATGGATTAGTAGTGGATTGGTGTTGTTTTGGGTGTGGAGTGGGGTTTGTGTGGGTGTGGTTGTTTTTTGGTTGGACGTTGGTTGGACTAGATTAAAAGGTCCCCTCCAACCAGGTGACTCTGTGATTCCGTGATTCTGTGACTGGAACTCCAGGCTCAAATAATTGTGTTCTGTAGTGCAAAATCCAACTTGTGGATAGTAATTAATGGAGCCCGTTATGGATAGTATGGAGACCAAAATAATTAATATTTTAATCAACAACCTGTATGATGGAACAGGGTGCAATGTCAGCAAGTGTGCAAATGATACCAAATTGGGGGCAGCGATTGGTATGCTGGAGGACCAGGATGTTCTTTAGAGCACAAGCAAGATAAACAGGCTGATCTGAATCTCGTGATGCTCAACAAGAGCAAGTGTAAAGTCCAATATATGGGCTAGGGTCACCCCATGTAACACTCTTGGTTAGTGTCTGACTGTCTAGGAAGCAGCACCACAGAAAAGGACCTAGTGTTCTAATGAACTTTCTTTGTCATGCAATTCTTGAGTTTCTAATAGTGGAAGTAGAGAAGGGGAAAAAAACAAAACCATACCCTATAACACAAATTTAATTTAGCTAAAAACTATCTATCTAGCTTTATGTCTAGTTTGTCTGTGAGTGGAGTGGGCTAAGGAATCCTAAATGCTAAATATTGTTGAAACCACCTCCTGGTACTCAATCTAGTAGTTTTGTTTGTATGGAAAATACTTTAAAAATTTATGTCAATATGGAAATAGCAGTAGCTATTGATTATTTCACAAATCTGAGTTTACAACAGGAAAACATGTCAAAGCATCAGCTCCTGAAGTTTTTGAATTTACCAGAGAGTCATGGTGCAGGTCCCAAAAGGTTTAAATATTGAGACTACAGTTATGCATCAACAATTTTAAACTGGCAGATTCATTTGTGCGTAATCTATTTCAAATAGAAGAGTTAGTGCTAGAGACTTATAAGGAGTACAATATAAGTGAAGCTGAAAGATGATTAAGACATATTTTCTTTAGAATTAAGCATTTGTAGTGTAATTAGATTTGTTATCATCAGTGCTTACAACTTAGTCCTTCTTTGCTCTTTATCTTCCAGATACTTTTTCTCTCTTATTTATGAAATAGGGACTTTCAAAGAAAAAAGAAAACTTGTCTTGAAATTGAATCAATTTTCTCATGTGATATGAACTTTGAAAAATATTAAAGGTTAAATGACTGTAAACTTGTGACTACTCTAATTTTGTTACCCTATGCTTCTGCCTGACTTCCCTTCCTTTGACAAACTGGAAGCTGAAGTACAGCTTTCTTTCTATTGTGTTTTTAGTGTTCATTCTCCAAACTTGACAGAACATTCCCTTGAAATTGTGTATTATTTGAATGTACTAAGGGATACATTCAAATTTGAATATATTAAGGGGTTTTGTTTGTTGGGTTTTGTAATTCATTGCCCAGAAAGTTTTGTCTCTTTCTTTTTGTAGAGGTAGAAGAATTTGGAAAAAAGCTTTTAGGGACAGCTAAAGTTTGTGTAGATTTTTGAAGCATACATTTCTGATGCTTACTTGAACCATGTCTAACCTCTGAAGCTGAGGTTTATGCATCTGTATTTTTTTATTCCTGTATTCAAAAAAAGATGTAGGACCCAGAGCTTCCTTTGAACACTGACAGTCTTAAGTTAAAAATGCATTTCTAGAAAAGTTTGGGTCACGTAGGTCATGAATGACTGACATGAACTACAATAAGATTCAGACTTTTGTAAAGTTAATTGTATATCTATACATTCACCTTTTTTGTGCACAAAAGCTTTTAGGGTCCCTGAAATATTCATTATTCGTTTACTTTTGTATATTCTGAAATGTTATTTCCATAATTTTAGTTATATGTATTTAGAGAAATTACATAGGTACATATATTAAATATAAATACATATATCTATTAGAATTTGAGAGAACAGTTATTTTTCTGAGCTTACTAAACAACTTGGGAAAATGACAATTGGAGAAGACATTCCTCAGTAAAATTTTCTTGAATGTTTTTCTTAACAAAACATTCTGATTTTTCCAGTAATTTTCAATATGTCCTTCTTATAAATGGACAACTACACAACTAAGCTTGTCTTCTAATTTTCCTACAAGAATGTACTCTAATAATTAACCAGCTTTTGTAAGTCTATAAATATCTCTTGGGGTCAATTAATCATTGCAATGGCTCTTTGGAATCCATATGATACTCACTACTTTTTTTTTGCTGGAAACATTGTTTCTTTTTAGCAGTCATAAGACTGAAGCCATGCCCAGCTTTCTTTCCTAATTCTCTTGTCTTACATAAAGACAGGGTTGAAAAAGAAGCATTGTCATAGGTTAAAATAACTTTTATTAGTGTGCTAACGTATTTATCTTCAACACATAAAATATGTGAAAAATCATGAAAAACAAACACAGAAAAAAATACTATTTTTACTGCTACTTCCAGTTCAGGGATCCGAAAATCTATAAAATTTTTCTATAAAATGTGTATACAGTAAACTGTCTAATTAAATAGAGGCCTGTATGCAGTTTTTATAAAATTGTTCACATCTATACATATGATTTTAGAATGGCAGAACTTAATTTTTGTGTTATTGGAAATGGTATAATAATGCAACTAATAGATAGTCCAGTGAAGGATGTTCATATTTGATAGTATAGCTTTGGAAGTTTTTAGAAAGTCTGGGTCTGAATTGATACTCAACTTCATAACATTGAATGAAGCTTTACATGTGAACTTGAGTTTTTCAGAAAACTTAGCATATAGAGTAATCTGATTCCTAAAAAGGACTGGATAAAAGAAAAGGCTAAACACACAAAAAATATTCAGATCTTCTATTTCAAAGGAAGTTTTCAATCACAACAGTCTATCAACAATGTACAGATGAGCATAGAAAAGCGATCTGGTCCTTCTGTATCAGCTATAAGAGCTAAAAATTTGTGATTTCTTTAAAAGTTTGTTAAAACTTACTTATGCTTTTAGTGAAGAACTTTATAGCAAAGAATACTGAGACCTTGGCAGAGATGAAATTTATTTAAGAAGAAATTAAAGATGTTGTCCTGGAGTAGCATTATATTTGAATGAAATGCCCCACAGGGTGAAAGAACGAAGAGAGAAAGTTACAGCTTTCTGCCAGGTGAAAGACAGTCCAGTATGGCTGGCTGGTATGTCCTTTTCTGGTGCAAGTATCCACAGCGTTAACCTTGACCGCATGATCCTTCTGCCCAGCCATTCCTCCCAGTCTGAGCCATTATTTAACCTACAGGATGTCTAGTGCTAGGAAAAGTGGTTTTTCATAGGTCATGTATTGCCAAAAAAAGAAATTTTGTCAGCTTATTTGAAATAGCCGTAGAATGCTCTTGAACGTTCTGCCTTGCATTAAATACTGTCTTTCACCTGTCTTTTTTTTTAGCTTTTTGTTTTATTTTCTTGGCAAGAACCAGACTTTAACTGCACTATTTGAATATACTCACTAAAAACCAGGAAAGCAGAAATCAAGGACATCATCACCCTGAAGAACTTTATTTATACTTGTATTCTATATACAAAACTAGTGGAAAGATTAATTCTAGTTTATTTATTTATTTACTTCTATTATATATTCTTCTTATTAGAACCAAATTTGAATATAGAGAGGGCAGATACTTTGTAAAATCAGATTGAAAAAGGGCTATTCTGTCTAAGAATGACATTAATGTCGTGACTTACTGAGGGGAGCAGAAATCAAAAAAATTGGGTTAGATAAAGTCAGGCAGATGATCTGGAGTGTGAATCGTTTTTTAAAAGCATAGAATTCCACACACTATTTTTGTGAAACTGTCATGTTGAAATATTTTTTTTTAATAAGGGATGCTTTTTTTCTTATCACATTTTTCCTGTTGTAATGCTCAGGAGCCAGTCATGACTCTGTTCAGACTGAGTTTTGGATAGTTATTTTCTTCTGCTTATTTAAATTCTGTTGGGTAATTTTCCTGTTTTTATCTTAAGATAACATAGAAATTAATGCACTACATATATATCAATAAACCACTTTTTCAGGCTAAACCATTGCTGTCCTGCAAACAGCAAATGAGTCACTGAGGAAAGGAAAGTAGAAAGGAAAGAGGTATAACGAGTTAGTTCTCCACAGTTTTCAAAAATAGTTTCATAGTTCTGTCAGTTTGTGATTCATCTTGTCATTTTGATTTTACCATGTTTGGAAACCTGGGGTAGCTTCAGCTCCCATGGGAGCCAATGTGTTGGCCTTTTGGAGTTAATCTGCACCACTTCAGCTGTTCTATGCTCTGAGCGATGTAAATTATGTGCATTTTTTTCTGGATTGACCTAGAGACGACCTCACCAACACACTGACTAGATGCCTATATTTGTCATAAGAAGTTAGATTACAGTTTTAAGTTGTTTGTTTCCTAAATGTTAGCTGAAAGTCCTTAAACCAACGATTTTCAATGTCTGAAAGAATATACCAAGGAAAGGATTGTCCTCAGCATATCCATCTTCTTTCATCCTTTCCATAAGCATCTGCTACTGAACTCTTCTGGAAACTGAGTGCTGATGCAGATAAATATGTGATCTGACCCAGAAGAGAGTTGTTATTTTTCAAATGCTGGCCTTTATTTTCGGCCTGTGCTGTTAATGCCTTATTGCATTCTGTGCTTTTAACCATAGGACAGTTTGGGGGATTGGTTTGGTTTTTATTATACTCTTGTGATCCTCCTTGATCTAAGGGAGATGAAAGGCAATATGAGATAGTATTATTCACAGTTTGGGCAGTTACTTGTATAAGTGCTTCAAAGCTGAATGTGGGTTTGATACTGTGTCCTGCAAACCATTTTTTGTTCATGGTTTAAATATTACTCAAGACAGCCCAAATAAAATGTATAGTCATTATAAAAGATTATGTAGCTCCAGAAGGTAATCCAGAACATATAAAAGATGCCTAAAATTAGATTGTATAAATAAAATTTGCCCTAAAATTCTTGTGAAAATTGAAACTTTTTTAAAGTAATCAATACATTCTTTGATTTGAAACAAACACTGGAAATCAAGTATGGAAAATACAGAAGCATAAAATATATCTTCAGATGAAGTGTGTTAAATAAACTATATTTGATTTACACATACTTCTAAAGCTATATAATATACCTCAGTATTTATGAAATAAATTCCTTAATTTGACTTTAGAAATAAACATATAGTATGCCTATATCTGTTTATGTAGACCATACAATCAAAAATTATGATTTTATTTGCTTTGTAATTCATCTTTTTTTTTTTCTTTTTTTTTTGCTTAGTAGACAATGTCCACTAAGTCTACAACATCTACTAAGAAGAAATGGATCTAGTTATTAGCATTAGGTATCATTAAATCTGTCACAAACTTTGTGTTAACTATAGTTTAGGACTGTGTTATGGGAAAATATGGACGGAAGTTTCCTGAACTTAGTACTGTCAAAATCTCACGGGATAAACATAGTGGAAGACCATATATTTGAAAATAATTTATGTGTTTATTTTTATTGGACAAGGCAAATGACAATGTGGTATATTTTTATAATATACTAGGCATTCAGAGTAATAAATGTGCTTAGAGATAAATAACTTTTTTTTTTGTCTTGCATATTTATAACTTTGAAGTATACTTTTATATTTTCATTGATATTTCTTTTCAACACTTAGAACACTGAAAGATATTTTATAGGCTAAGAAAGAAATAAAAACTTTGTGGAGAATAATAAGTTAATAAATGGCAAACACTGGGCAAAGAAAATATTCGTGAGAAAAGCTTCAATGTAATTATTGAGAGCATATAACTTTATTTGGGTTATGGTACAACTATTAAGCAAAAGGATTCAATCAGTGTACTGTTTAAGTGATTCATATTCAAAAAAATTGACTACAAGTTTGGAGTGCTAGTTTTCATGTTTCATGATTTTATTGATTTGTGTTGTAAACCATTTCATCAGAGAGGTAAAAAGTCAAATAGCTAGGATGCAGGCTTGCCCTAAAATCTGACAGTAGACCTTGGATCATATTCACTGCTGAGACATTTAAGTACCCAGGTAACTAATGGACACATCATTGGACACACATATTAGGTTGATTGATTGACATTTAAATTGTATGAGAAGTGGAAATCTACCCCTCTCCCAGCTGTCTTGATTGTTTTGCAAATGGAGGAGGAAAAAAACTTCAGAAATCTGACATTTTCACATACTTTTATATACCAGCAAAGTTGAAAACACATCTTTTACAGACATTGGGTTTACGTGTGCCTGGATTGCATGCCCAAATAAGTGAAAAACTCTCATCTGAAAAGCTAGAAATATGATTTGCATAGTGCAATTGAAGAGTAAATTCAAGGAGGACAAGGAGGAATAATATCTAATTTCACTGTCAGTTTTTGGTCAGATTTCCTCACTTTTTCAGTTATTCATTTTGACCATTCCACCCATAGACCTCAGGCAATTGCAAAATGTGAATATGTCATAACTTTGCTGAGATTCGAACTTGTCAATCTTCTGTGTCTGAATTGTACCAATTTCACATCTCTAAATGATCACTTTGGGGATTTGATTTACTATAATCATCTGATTCTGAAATAGATTTTAGCTATGGCTTTTTCCTTTTTTTCAATGCATATTGTTTAATCAACCACTCAGTGGTTATCAGCCTAAGAGTAATCACTGAGAGAGAGGTTAGTGGGTTGTAGGTAAATGTAACAGTTAAAAAATGTGATACGTTTTTTATATGATTTGTGATACATACTTGAGGCATGCCTCTATAGTTTATTTCTTAACATATACAACCACCTGAGAGAGGATGTGTGGTAAAATGGGTAGTGTTGTATATTTACCATGAATTGAAATGGTAAGAAGGAGAAGGGACATTATCTCCCACAATAAGGTGTCCAGAGTTAGAATAATTGCCCAGGGTCAGAAAGCATTGCAATCTGAAATATTCTATGAATGGGAGAAAGGTAGTCAGTTTTATAAATGAGACATATTCAAAAGAATGAACCCCAGGCTCTTTGCTGATGAAGTAAGGACAGTCTGAATGAGTAAGCCACATGGAAGTAAAGCCAAATTCTTCAGAGATATTTACTTACTGTAAGGGACTAATTTATTTCTCTCACTTATCAGAATATATTGAAAGAACATGTAGTGAAACAACTCAAGGATGTATAAGAAAAATAAGTCATATACAGGGTTGAATTTAGAACAAAATCTAATTTTTGTTTTTATGCAAGAAAAGTGAATTCTGCCTTGAAATGCTGGAGACCCCAGTTAGCACCTAATTCTGTCATCCCTCTTCATTCCAAGTTGCTATGCTAGTTTGCAAATTATCCCATTATATCAAAAATAAAATTGATTAATTGAAGGAATAAATACATATAGCATTCACACTTTTAGCCCCAAATTTCAATGAAAACTATTCACCAATTCAGTTCAACTCAACAGAAGCAAGTTTGACAGAATTGGGAACCTACATCTGGATATAAAATACTCAATTAGTCAAAGACAGCAAACAAAGCTGTTCATGTTCTTTAGGTCTTTATGTACCTTTATGTTCCTTAGGTTTGTACTTTTTCAGAGTTGGGCAGTCTTTTTAAATAACTTGAGTTTACTAACAATGTTGGGATAATATAACAAGAATCAGAGGAGAGGATGCATCTTATTTTAAAAAAAACACAAACAAAACATAAACCTTAAAACCCAGGAAAAAACACAACCCATAAATACTCTTAATCTGGTTTATTTAAAATAAAACAGTTCAATACAGCATCTCCAAACGTGTTTTAAGTGCAATTGCTCTGCAGGTGGCAGTTCTGATATATGACTTGAAAACACTTGAAACAGTATGTAAGACAATTTAAAAGAGACTTTGCAAAAGTTATCAAAACTAAACTGATTATATCAGTGCACTATTTGACTTTACTCATTCATGCAGGCTGCATTAGAGAAGGAATGGCTAGCTCTAGATTCCACCCGTTTCCCTTCAAAAACACTCCTGCTCTCAAACCAGCTGCACTGGCCAAAGGTAACATGTCACAGAAACTTCTTACTCTTCAGTCTTTTTTCATTCCTTAAGGATATGCTATTCCGGGGTGATTAATAAGACAATCTATTGACTTGAAAAACATAATTACTTTTAGAAGTCTCAGACTTCCTCCTCATCTCCAGATGCAATTTTTCTTTTAGATTTTCTTTCATTTGCTTAGTTTTTTCTTTATTTTGGATTTATTTCAACACTTTACTTCACAGTAGCAGAAAAAAAGATGATGTGCTTCATCTGTACATTTGGCAATGGATTAAAAATTGCTAGTTGACACACTTCTTTAAAAATACTATGATCTGCACTATATGACAACAGCTGAATGTTTTCAGAACAGCTAAAGGTCATTGAACTGTAATGTCTGCTAGTTATTTGATAAACTTTGAAGTTTTAGCTTTTTGTTTTGGTAGGGTTTTCTCTTCTTGTTATAAGCATAGTATTACAAATGTTTTATTTCCTACAATTAAAAGGAGTCTTATAAATGTTTAATTCATTATATTTGGGGATGGTAAGCATTATTAAAGCCACCTTTTTGCCTTATCTAGTTAGTTAAAGGTAAGGTCTGTAATGGGCATATCACCATTAAGAACACTTTCTGTTATATTAATACACTCTGCAAACCCTGGTACACTTTTACATTTTAAACTCAGACTTACAGGAATCATCAACTGCACTCTTTTTCTTACTTAAAAGTATTCTAGGCCTTCAAATTCCAGTGAACATTCAAATAGTTTGCCGTTGTCACCACAAGATATTTGGCAGTGTGCAAACAGACCGCATTTATATTCAGCAGAAAATATTCACTTTCATAGCAGGTAAGTTAAACAACATATTTTCTCCATTATATTTAGTTCATTTGGACTTGACAGAAATCAGAACTCTTTTCTGATGCCTTTGCTACTTTTGCTTAATATAATATTACCAGAGTCAAAATGTATTTACTTGCTACAACTAAATATGTTAAATTCAGTGGTTATTTCTCATTGACTACTGAAATTAGGAATATAAAAATATATATGCATATTTTTATTTATCTAGATTTGTCTGTAAATCATAAAACTTGTATTTTAAATTTATATCATAATATAGACATTGAAATAGAGATTTGTAAGACTAGATAAAAAGGGATTTCTTACACAGCTGCATTCTTTTGGAGAGAAAGGACTGAAATATGCTTCAAGTAATTGAAACGTAAACATTTCAAATTGATGGCAGACTTTTATTACTCTCCAAGATAAAGCCTTCCTGGAGCATTAAACCAGATTTTTTTGTATTGTTTCCAAGCTTCAAAAGTGCCTTTAAAAGGAACAAACAACTTATAGAATAACAAAGGCTGCAAAATAGTCACCAAAAGCCTTTCTTATTTACCCACCTTTCAGTATCACTCTTTTTCTTTGTTTTCAGATCAAGAAACGGAACAATGTCACAGCCCTCTGACTGGAAAGAAAAAAAGCCATTTTCATTCATGTCTGAAAAAGAAGAGAAAATTTCAGAAGAATGGTATGTTAAGCTATTTTGCTTACATAGCAACTTCCAGGAATAGGTATAGGTTGGCTGTCGTTGCTTGGTATTTTTAAGTTCCACCTTTCAAGGATCTCTGTTTTCTACCAAAGTAAAAATTACTGTAATACCTTTACAAGTGCCTGCGTAACCATCTTGGTTGCAATAATGTAATGTTAAGCATTGCAGCTACCTGTGCAATTCAGAAAGTTTCCTATGATGCCTAAGTAGTTCTATACACTTGTATTCTTTTTGAAAAGTGTGTTACACAATAATATGCAGCTGGTGTAACATAATATATGTGAAATGTTTACTCTTCCCCTAGGGGTTTTAAAGATATTTCTACTGCACAGCTAATGCTGAAGAGGGCCTATAAAATGAAGCCCCAAAAATACAGTAATAAAAAATTAGGTAAGTCAACAGTTAAAAAATGGGTTTTTTTATGGAATATTTCTATTCTTAAATTTCAAAATAATGTTTCTCTTTTTAAAAGTTTGCTTGCACACAACATTAAACATTGATTTGAATAAAGGTGTTGTTTGACTCAAGAAAAATAAATCAGTTTAAATCTTTCTAAAAAAATCAATTTATTCCAGTGATAAAATATTCAGATTCTAAAAAGCATTCTACTGGACTTTTAAGTTGAATATTTGACAGCTATGTTAAACAGATATTTTTTTTTCATGTATCTCTTTTTCTAGTTGTGAACTTTATATTTCTGCATTTTGCGCTTATATTTTTGTCTTGGGGGAATCTTGGGCCAAATATATTGACTTGTACAAGAACTGTTTAAGAAAATATCAATTTGATAAATATGAAATGAAATAATATTTTTATATTAAATATTCACTGTAGAAATAGATAACACTTATCCAGCTTCTCTGTGATTATCTTCTGCTTCTGCTCAGATAGTTCTTATGTCAATGAACCTTTCTTAGAATTGTCAACTGTTAGTACACTATGCTAATACAAATGTTAATGGAGTACATGTCCTGGTTTGAGGGGGTGCATAAACCCCCCTCACAACAATACATTAATAAAAATATTGAAATATTAATAAAATACTGCTAGTATGAGAAACTTTCACATGTGTAAGAGCCTGGTTCACAATAGGACCTCACTTTGGAAAGTGTACCTCTATTTCCATTTGATTTTTTTAATTGTGTCACAAACTACAGTTAATTTGTATAACTTTGCAAATCTCTCCTGTATTAAGTGTTGAAAACACTGAAAGACATTTTGCTCTTGGAAAGGAAAAAATGTACCCTGCAGATAAAGTTAAGAAAAACACTTTTATGTGTAGTAGTATCACATAAATATCTCTAGGTAGGAGAAAAAAAAAAAGAGAGAGCAGCATGTAATCAATAAACTGTGCTTTTTTTGTTATGGAAAGGAGAAAAAATGGATTATGGTGGTTAAAGTGATTCTATTTAAGTCTTGATAGCTTCCCATGATGCCCTACTATTTTACCTAAAGAGAAAAAAAAACAGAAACAACAAAAAAAAACACTTTAGGAAATATCTGGTGTGCAGATGAGTTTTTTACATATGTTCCATTTGGTGGCTTGTGCATCATTTTTTAATGAATAGAACTTACTAGTTTATGTCATCTTTTCTCCATATGCTTTCTGGTTTATGTTAGTAGTAATTGGTCCAGTCATAAATGTCTGATTGAGCATATCAGATTTACTATACTATTTTTGTTGTATTTCTAAAACTTTTTTTAAAATATGTTTCTGTTCCCTTTGTTCAGATTATTCAGATGGTATATGTATGTTGAGCTTTTTAATGTATCACTTGGAATATCCTCCAAGTACATGACTTGTGTTGAAAAAATTAACAAAATATTTGCACATTGTTTTTATAGGTTCAGATTTTCTCTTCTTGACACTACCTCATATAAGAAGTTTTTGTCTTTCTACTACTGCAAGCAAAAAATAACCTGTATATATAAGTTTCTGGCATAGAGTTCTCTGACAGTCATTAAAATCATAGTCTTTTTTTCAGTTAAAAAGAAAATATAATTTCCAGAACCAAGAAATATGACTGAAAATATTGGGCACGCAATCCTTTTTCAGTATAAAGATTATCAACCCGACCATTCTTTCTTATACAGCATACTGACAAAGTCAGTTCTTCTTGGTCAGTAAGGACCAAATAGACTAAAACTCAGCTGTTGCACTAAAAAATAATCCTGATAGAATATTCCCCATGTGAGAAGAATCTCTACATATATAATAGTGTTTTATATATAATAATATAATAGTGTTTTACATCAGCTACTTCCTCTGAAGTGGTGAGAGCAAGTCAGAATCTGGTTGAGAGTCTGGTTGAACAGAGTGTCTATACAGCATTTGAATTAAAGTAGATATACCTTATCCTGAGGCCAGCCAGCTCCGCATCAGGAAACTGTAACCAGATCCATTAGTCTGCCTGTATCTTTTTTGGATCTGTATGTGGTACAGCTCATGCTAGAATACTTACAATTCCAGTATAACTAGAGAGAGAGGTCACAATATTAGACCGTTGCTTTAAGTTTAACCCTAACTAAGCAGGAATTCCATAAGAGACTTTTTTCCTTCTAATATTTAAAAGCAAATTGAAATACATCTGAATAAGTAGATGGCAACATTGTCTTTTAATGGTTCCATAGAAATTAGTATTCTGTCACCTTCATCTCCTCTGAAATGAGCTTCCTCTGTCTTGTACTTACTGAAGCTGTGTATGAAATCCTGTAGGATTTATTTTTGGTAATATTATTTCTGTTCTTTCTTTGAATTTCTGGATCCTCAGTGTTATAATTACAGCTCTTTTCTTTTTAGCTTTCTGACTTAAAATAGTCAAAGGTATACTAACTACAATAAAATAATTTTGTTAGTGGTACAGATTCCTATCCACTAGAAAATAAGTAGCCAGCATCCACTTAAAAATGTGAATTATAAGGTGTAAAAAAACAGTTTTCCATGTTACATCCATTTTCTACTATATGTCTGAATTTAAAGCAAATTTTTAAATTCTAACAAAGAGCAAAGCAACAACATTTAAAGGTTCTAGATATAAATTATAAGCTGTTAACAAATAACCTGAGTTTCAACATCATCCCAAACATCTTTTGTGTGCTGTTGAGCTCTTCCAATGGTAATGCTCTTATCAGTTTCCAGTAATGCTAAGGTACTGATGGGTTTTGTAGGAACAAATAGACTGTCAGAGTATGCTCTCTGATTCCATAGGGTATCAAACTCCTTTGGCCTGAAGTTCAGAAATACAAGGTTTTAAATCATCCTTCATTCAGACAGTTTTGGAATTACTCTTTAATATAGTCAAGACTGTGGAACTTGGACTGGACAGTCTTGAACAGCTTCAATTCTTAAGATCCACATGTGTGGGAATTTATTCTTTTTCAGTTTCCATCTAAAGCATTTGTCTTCTCCAGGTGGAACAGTGATGGGATTCATTTGGTTAATTATAGAAGTCCACATCTGAGCTAGTCGTCTGCATTCCTTCATGGAAAGAAATAGCCACCTTAAGTGCTATTAATTTCCTCCTAAAACATAATTCAAAAACAGGCTACTTGAATCTCACTGTAAAAGCACTTACAGTTCTTCATTGCCCAGACACAAAAGCTAGAGTGACTGGATGAGGTACAGTTAAAGTGAAGATATGTAGAAGTAACTGAGAAGTATCTTACCTCATGTGTCTGGCCACGTACCTTCTCAGTGGTGAGAAAAATATGGAAAATACTAGCAAGTGCACTGAATCCTGTGGTTTTTGTTACAAAGAAGAGCTTAAAGTAGCATAACCTTATAATAGGGAGTGATTCAGGGAATGCTTATATTGCAGTAGACCAGTTCCACCAACTAATGGCCTTAAGGCCTGTTTTACCCTAATCCACTACAGTTACGTATGCTTGTTTATGTAGTTAAATAAAGTTGTGGCCTGTATTTTAACGATACCAAATGTAGTCTGCTTCAACTATTTCTACTCTACAGTAAGATAATACAAAAATTGTGGCCAAGAAACCAGAAATTTTGCAGCCAAGTAGAACAGGCATAATGTCAGAAATATTCCTGTTTATTATGGATGCGTAAAATGCTACAGAAATTCTAATTAAAAATCTAAATATAGCAGACATTAATGCACCTCACTGTGCTTAAAAATTATGACTCATAACAATCCTAGCTTCCTAAAGATGTCTTGGCACAGCAGTACAGAATTTCTCATTTAACTTTGAATTTTCTTGCTTCTGTGGATTTTATATTAGCCTCTAATAGCCAACTTCTTTTTCTTTTAAGATGGATGGAAGCCTCATCTTGCCTTC
Organism: Scolopax mira; assembly: GCA_004320125.1. Taxonomy (NCBI): domain Eukaryota; kingdom Metazoa; phylum Chordata; class Aves; order Charadriiformes; family Scolopacidae; genus Scolopax; species Scolopax mira. The sequence goes on from BJBW01009321.1 coordinate 13,920, forward strand.
AGCTCATCTCTTCTACACTGCTGTATTACTTCTTGTTTAACTATTTCTTCTCCAAAGGAAAGCTCTCTTGGCAGTGACTGCCAGCATAAGCTGGTGAAAGCAGCCAGAACAGGCCTTGGCTTGTAGAACCAGAACACAATAATAAATATATTTCAGAGAGATAATCAAACATTTTCTAGTTTAGAAATTGAGACAGCAATGCAATACTAATTTAAAAAAAAATGTATGAAAAAAGTACCCATGCCATCCCCTTCAAAACCCACAACTCCAAAACAGATGATCTGACTATACAACATTCATTTGTTGAATTAAGAACAGTCAGAATAAAAGTCTGGGGGATATTATTATTTCTTGTTACATATTACATGTATGTAATCTATATTACCACTAATCTATATTTTCTTAGTAGCAGAAAGAAAGCTACTTTTGTTGTTGTTGCTGCATATTCCATGTAGCAATATCATCTGGAAACTCCAACCATGGATGAGTTGGAATTCTAATTGCTGTCAATTATGGAACAAAATGTGGTTGTTCTTCCAAATTAATTTACAAATTGAATTATCTTAAAGATAAGCATCTGTCACTATGCTACTTTGATTTATCAACTCTTTAAAGTTGGCACAGATATGTTTATGTTTTTCTAACTACAGATATTGCACAACAAAAATGAATGACAAACATTTAATTTTTTCAGTTTCACATATTATCAAGAAGTTGTTTATCAAATGTAGTGCCAGATCAAGCAGCAACTAGTCCTTCCATTTTGTTTCTATAACATTTCTTGTGTTTATCCAACTTATCTTCTATATTTGGAGTCAGTCAAACAATGTTCATTAAATTACCTCCCTGGTTCCTAGATTGCCAGCACAGATCATCGTCTAATAAGACACATTTAAGTGAGTATGCCAGAATCCAGGAAGATATTTTTATGACTTTGAACTATTGGACTCTTTCACAGTTCTCTGTGTGAAATCTAAAACATTTGATTGCTTGTCATCAAAGCATACATGCAGTTCATTTCCCTAGCTCACTCAAAGACTGAAAAGCACTAGTATTATAAAGTAATCTATGTAATATTGCCTACATTTGGGACTAGGAAAAAAAAAGAACTCATTTTTAATAACAATATTGCTGTAGGCAATGGTTGAGGTGATCCAGGTAGGTACAAATTCAAGTAGTTTGGCACTGTGTTAAATCCCTGTAGATTATTCAAATTATTTTGGAAAGATTCAAAGATAAATCTTCTGATAGGAATCTCTTGGAAATGATGGAAATTGTTCTTCTCTTGCTTCCCAGCTCATGGACCTCCTTTACTGCTGATATCCTTGTGCACGAATAAATGTTTGAAAAATATAGGTTGGCACTTACAACTTCATGTGACTTCACCCAAAAGTCCTTGGTATAGTTTAATTTTGGACTGCTTGGAGTCATAGAATTCCGTGGGAGGCTGGATTAAGGCAAAATGACATTTAAAAAACATTTTGGAACAATTTCAATAGATTCACATAGGGAAAAATGTGTTATTTCAGGAATTATTTTAAGTTAATAAAAAATAGTTTGGAAATCCTCAATCATATTTTTTCTTAAGAGTTTTTAAATCAATTTTGTCACTTTGTCCTTGGTCTTCGGTCTTCTACTGAAGAAAGAAATTCTTTTTTAAACTAGCATAAAGCTAGTAGAAGTCTTTTTACCTCTATTTTATTCTGCATATTTTTATCTATGTATAGTACTCATATGGCTATGTATCTTACAAGTGTAGAAACCAGAATTTTATACTTTACTTACTTTCATACTTCACTTAAAATATTTTTTATAACTCCTGTTACTTAAAATTTCAGAGAACTTTTAAAATACAATGTATTGCTATTCCAAGATGTTTTTATGACAAATATTACTGTGATATATTGCTCCAAACATTTGCTATCCTGAAGAACACTGGATTGCTACAAATTTATTTTTGAGTTGGGAGGCATGCCAAAATAGGCCTACTTTGTCCATCTATACACAGTGAAAATATCTAGAAGTGTTGTGAAAAAAGATTCTGTTACTAGAATCATTCTAATAATGTACCTTTAAAACGAATGGAGCTAATCATTATTAATTGTGCTTCTTGGGTTGTTTCATTGAATTTATACTTTAGTTAGTAAGAGTGGGTTCAAATGACTTTAAATCTAACCTCCTCTGAGTTAATCTGGAAGGTATAATCATCATACAAGATCAGAAGTTCTTCTAGACAATTTGAGATAGATGACTTGAGAAGAAGGCACATCCTAAATTACTTCCATCCATATTTTCCATGATTCCTTTGTTACTCAAGCTTGCTGTTTTGTGAGAGGTTTGCACCATTAAGAACATACTGTCAACCAAATGCTGCTGCAGTGTGAGTTGACCAAGCATACCATAACATTATTTGACCTGTTTTGTCAGTGTGTTATCTCTTAAAGTATCCGCAGCCCATTAGAGATCTTCTCCAGGCTTGTAAGGCAAAGATGCAGTATGTCTGTGTCGTCTTGCTTGTGTCAAGAGAGCCTTCTCTGAGAAAAAATGGAGCACTTGGGATCGCTTTATGTTCCATCAGTTAGTAACTGAAGCATCTACTGCAAATATGGAGGTCTAGTCAAAACCAACTTTATAAATTGCTGTTAAATTTTGTAAGAAATTGCCCACTAACTTAACAGAGCATTTGGATCCTTTATTCCCATATAATAAGGAAACCAAATAGAAAAACTTTTTACTTTGCTGCTCTTTAAGCTCTTACAAACTCTCTCAATAAACATCACAAGGTCATGTAACAAGCTCAAAATAAAGCCCCAGACATATCTAGTAATGTAAATTTATTCTGTCTGAATTCTATTTGAGTCTTTCCATCTCCTCTGTTTTCCTGCTCTATCTGTTCTGGCAGTGTCTCACATACTCGTGTTTGCTGCAGTTGCATTCTTTGTGAAAATTTAGATCTTTTCCTTGCCATATCTTATTTCTTGATAAGTTCTATTTCTGCTTTCCCTCTTTCTTTTTATTAATTTCTACTTTTCAGACAGTTTGTGGTCACCTTTGTAGACAAACCTTTTCTGCCTCATTGTTTCTCAGGTGTTCCTGAGAGACTATTTGTCTGCTTGTACTATTTTCTTCTTTTAACCATGTGAAATATATTTCTTTGATTTTTTCTTTGTCTTGCTGTTATCTCAGTGTCATACCTGAAAAAACCTATATATTTTTTTCTCATCATTATATCGTTGCTTTTGTTTCTATATTCTTCAAAGTCCTTTTCTTTTTTTAGTAAGTGATTGGTTTATTCTGCACTGAGCATAGAATTTTCACATTCTAACCCATTGTTTCCTTTAAATTCCTGCTTTCCTCTATGTCAAGCAAACAATTCTTCCTCCACATAAGAAATAATACATGAAAATCACCTTTCCCAACTTGTGTGGTTTTCCATTAATTCAGTTAATTTTAATTAATTATTTCTTAATATATGTAATTAATTTTAATTCATTAGTTAATTAAACTGTCTTTCCTACCTAGGAACATATATTATCAAGATTTATAGACAGTTCTCTGTTCATCCTTGCTTCTTTGCAAGGTTTTCAGAATAACAGTTATGACACTAATCAAGATTTCATACTGTGGCATATAAATGAGTCTATAGATTTTTGGAGTATTTTTTATTTCAATAGGGATGGGACATGGAAGAAGGTTAGTTAATTTTCTGCAAGTTTAGCCTAAAAAAATAATCTGCTGCTTGTTAAAATTTCTATGTGTACATGACTGCATTTAGATTTGCTGAATAATTCTGAACCAAATCTTTTAGAAACACTGCTTGTCATATTCTGTTAATATTTCTGCTTTAATTTCAAGCTTTGAAACAAGATTACTTAATATTTTCTGCAAGTATACGCTTTATAATTTATTTTTCATTTGGAGATGAGCTAACTAAAATGTCAACGGTGTTAAAATCCTGCAAAATAGTGACCTTGGTTCTCAGTTGCACATGTATTTATGTTGCTTTATTTTAGAAAGTGTAATCCTTTGTGAATATAAAATCTACTTTTAAAAGTATTTTCATTTATTAAGTGGCTAAAAGGTGAAAAACTGCTTGGAGGAATAAATGAGCCAGGTCTGACCTTTGATTTTAACTTGTTCTTTTCGTCTAGACCCAGCTGTGCGCCTGGCGTTGTTCAAAAACAATGAAAATAAACATCTCCATTTGAAACCACCAAGGAAGACACAGCCTATAAATGCTGGTTACTTTGAAGGTAAGAACAAGCATTTCACTTTATCTCTATGCATATAAGCATATATATCTTCTAAGTCTTTCTTCATGTCTTTTAAGAAAGACTCCTTGAAATGTAAAACAATATGCACAAATAGAAGGCGGCAGGAGTTTAAAGTTCTTATCTGTTTCTAAGTATCTCAAGTTACAGCAGAGAAACATTTCAGTTTCAGTTAAATGGCAGGGGGGTTCCAAGAGATTAATTCATAATGAACTGGTGCCTAATTTATTTATTTGTTATTATTATTAAATCTTAATCAGAAAAATAATCGTAAAAACAAAAAAGCATGCCACAGAGGTATAAACCACAAAGCACTAGAAAAAAATTTTATAAATTAAATATCACTCAAATTCTTCACTTGTCACCTTTTATCAATCTAGCAATTAATTCCTGATGTTTGTTAACATCTTTTTAGGAAGTTAATTTCATAAATATTGTCTAAAAAACAATCATTCAACAGAAGACAAGAAAAGATTCTCCAGCATATGATTGGCTTACAAATGCTTTTAAATACTGATGTAGCTCTTTTACTGTTGAAATTCATGTTAAAACTCTCCTTAATTTGAGTACAATTAGAATAAGGCCAAGTCTAATTAAAATAACTTTGTTGGAAGAAGCTGAGCATCTCCAGAGGCATTGTTTTTAGACTTGTTTGATTCCTTTTTGCAACTCAATAGCATGCTCAGAAAGTTGTCACCTCTTTCTTTTTATGCTATCTGATTTGGCCCATCCCACAAAGTAAAATTAAAAATAATAATACTATATTAAAATTCACTGAGTGAGGATAGAAATTAGGATCCTTCTGAGACGGGTGTGCAATCAATCTGAGTATGCCTGGATTACAATTCAGTCAATTAACTTAGCTTAAATTAAAAGTCCAAATTTGCCTTCACATTCATAAGCTAGTGCTCAAATTTGTTTGGAAACAGTTCTTGGCGAATTCTGAAGAGGAAAATGTTTGCTTTGGATCCAAGCGTGAATTTACCTAGAATATAGAGAGCTTGTATACGATGTGCCTAACTTAGCATTCCCAATGTCTCATGTCTGTTCCTGTGGCATGTGCTTATGTGTTACAATGCATCATATGCTGTAGAAATAGGACATGCAAACTTCCTGCAAAACACTGGATGCCCAAAGCCTACAAGCAGTAGCATGAATGGTCAAAGCTATGTCAAAGACAGAACCTTGGTCCCAGGCTCAGTACCCTAAAGTCAGTATAGGTTTAGCTTAGCTGTCCTTCCGCTGGTTTGTCTGTTCTTGCCTGGAGAGGTTTCTTTTCATTTTGGAAAGCCAGTATATGCATCCTAAATACTACTGGATTTTGCATACATAAACAGAAAGCACTGTAGCTGATTAGCTATTAAAAGACTGGCACTGTTGTGACACTCTTGTTTACCTCTCATTTCAAGGACGATTGTACTCCTTTAGCCAGCTAATAAACAGATTTTTTTTTCAGCAATCTTATTAGGTGTTTACATGCCATCTGTTGAGCCTTCAAGAAATCAAGCAATACTTTTCTGTTTGGCCAGAATATGAAATTTTTCTTCTACCTAAGGCTTTGCTACTTCATATGATATGGCCAGAAAACACACAGTTGTGACTTAGAACCCAGAATGCAGCAAAGTCCATTTATTTATGTGTATGTGAGATACCAACAGACAGAACTTAGAGTTTCTAAATTTAGAATTTGGTGATACTTCGCATATTATCTACTACAAAGTGAAGCACCTGCATGATAATTTTACAGTTATCAGTCATTTCTTCCCTCACTCACAGAAAAGCTTGTTTCCCATTTCCCCTCTCTCACCTTTTGCCCATTTCTTCCTCTTTTGCCCGGAATAGATTTCTTTGGGTCTGTTCTGCGATCGGAGTTCTTTCTGTAACAAGAAGGTGGAATGTTTTCACTCTGTATCCATAAATCTTGTGGACACTGTGTTTTAAGTCAAGAGAGACCACAGTCCATTGCATAGTGGGAATAAACTTCCTCCATTCAAGCACTTTTACTTTCACAGAGTGGTAGTCAGTGCTCTGATAGAAAACTCCAATCCATCTCCTTCATAAACCACTAAATAAATCTTAAAACAAAACAAAAAAGTGCATTCTAAATATTCCTGCTTTATTTCTTTAAATTGGGAAACGGGGAGAGAAGCCATAGCATCAACAGCAAGTACACATGTGTTATCTGTTAAATAACAGAATCACTACTTTTGAAAGGGGATGCCCTCGGAAGTGAAACAATTAGAACAGTTTTAGATTTTCAAACTGGAACACATCATGGTAGTGAATATTTAAAAGGTAATCTAGTTAAACTGTACGATGGATGTCTTTCATCTTCATTGTGTCTTTAGTTTCTATTTAAAAATGCAAAGACTAAAAGGAATAAAAAATTAGAGGTACAAAAATAAATGGTGAAGGAGAATGAACTTGATATCTGATGCTTGTATGTTTCTGAGGTAAAGATTCCATCATAGTTTGCCTTCTCATCTAAGTTACTGCATTATATTGACAGTTTTGCATCATGCAACAAAGTTGTTGTGCATAACCTTTAATCACATATCTCTCATTTGACATAAATAATGTAGGAAAATACATTTTCAAAACTTGAGTGACAGCCTGAGTTTTGAAGAGTCATCATTCTTTACTCACTGATGTTAGAAAAATCCCCACAGGGCACCATCATTTCATGTTTGTATCAAAATAGCACAGAGAAGTTAGAGACAAACACCTTTGCATTACATGCTTCATCAACAGCATGAGGAAACGTTGTTCTGTCAGACAAGAATTTATCATTTAAAAATACAAGCAACATGTGAAAGCACCAACCATGGGAATGTAACTAAACATTAGTGAATAGTTTTGTGTCTATATATGTGTCAGTACATATACATACAATAAATGTGTGTATACACACACAAATATATATCCATATACTATGAGTAGGTATATGAATTCATATTCATAGCACTTTATGCTTTTTTTATTTGTGTATTTTGAAAAGAAAGTAAATTATGAGCAATTACTCTCCGGTGTAATTTGTAGTATCAACGTGCGTTTTGTAATCCTGATGCTTTCTGTCTAGATGTTGTTTCAGTTTCTTTAAAATTAATTTAACATATGGTCACTGCATAATACAGGTTCATTAAAACTATTATTTAAAAAATCATGGTTTTGAGTTGTAATTATAGGTTGTGACATTAATTTCAGTAGTTTATAAAGTAAACCACAGAATATGCAAGTGTAAATATGTGTTTACTGCTTCTCTTAAGATACTATAGCCTGATCAAAAACCTGAAGACAGATGAAAGCCTGACTTGATGTACTTTCACTTTTGATGACTTATTGGACATTTCCTGGGATTATGTATATTACACTGCTTTTTTTTTGGTGTGATAGGCTTATGCTTTCAGCATGGTTGTTGAGTTTCAGTTAGTACCAGTTAGTTGATAAACAAAATATGCCTGCTTAATGATGTATTGAACATTCTTGGAGGGGTTTTTTGCATTTTGTAAATAGTGACAATTTTAAGATCTCAACATTTTGGAAACATTACAAGGAACACAGATAACTTTCATTATTTCCTATTTTGCAGCAAAGCATATTTTTAGAAAGTTTTATGACTGCTTCTCCTCTTGTTGCCTGGATGCTATTTCAGCCATTGATTTAATATAAAATAGTCTTGACTATTTTTGGATAAAGTACATCAGGAACCGAAGGAAGAATCTATCCTTGACTCCTCTTTTCTTGGAAAGTGCCAATTAGTCCTGCCTGAATGTGCATCTCTGCCAGCTGTGGGTCTGTAATTACAGGGACTGCATTTTCATTTACACAGAGGAAGGATAACTACTTTTCCAAACAACAGTTTGGGTACATTGTCCCAATACAGCAGCTCAAAACTACAGGAGCCCCGAGACCTAGCACATTGTTTTGCTACAAACTTTGGGAACAGCATGTATCTTTTGGGGTCCTCTTTAATCCACCTACCTCAACAATTTTGGTGGGTTATCCAAATAATTTCAGTGGAATGGGAATCTGGATTCTAATCTGTAGAGCAAGTTAGAAGAATGTAGTCGGTCAGCTGAGAGTCCAATCAAACTATCCAAGTATTATTTTTATATGATTTGGTTAGTTTCTCAGAATTTCATAGTCTATGTTCTAATAAATTATGTAGATTAGGTGCTTTATTGGCACATATAATACTCTTATTTTCAGTCATATTCATATCCATCAGTGGCAGATGTATACCATACACTTCAAAGAAGTGGAAACAGTACAACTTGACTTCACCCAGGAATGTGCACAATGACCAATTCCAGGAAGTTTAACCATATTGAAAATGCATTGGACTATATTGTCAAGATCTGTTTACTGTAGTTTGGGAACCTGTTAGTTCTAGTTGGCAGTACTCTATTTCCTGTCATTTTTATGTACATTGGTGACTAAAGAAAACGTAATGGGTATAACATTAAGACAGATTTCACCAATACAAATTTGATAATGAGCATATTATGCTTTCTCAGGTGGCTTTTAATTATGGAAATATTTATTCATTTCTTTTTAAATTGTCAGTAGAAATAACATTTATTTTTCATCTTGGAACAAGAAAAAGAGGTAAAATGATCTTGTGATTATGTCATATGATTGGAAGATAAATATTAAGGATCCATTTAAAGTCATCTGCTTTCCAGCTTTCTGACAGTTCACAATTATGAAACTCCTTGTAGTCTCAAGTGAAAAATGTTGCAAAACATTCTTATAGATTATTATTACTAGTGCTAATTAAAAATGTGAAATTGAGACTTGGGAACATGGTAATTTAAAGTTACCTTTGAGTTAATTATGTCAGTGCATTAAAATATGGTTAAGTAATGATCAGCATAATTTCTTTGATTTTTCTATATTATAAAATATGAATACATTGACGAAAAATATATATACTAATTAAATTAATTTCTATTGATTCAAATCAATGATGCTTTTAAATATCTGCATCAAAGTTAAGAGAAGGTAGAGCGCTATACTAATATCTTTTTCTGTGCTTTAAATATTCTGTTGTTTGTTATTTAAGAGTATTTAAAAAGACATCAAACACCCAACTATAGCTAATAATCTGTGTTAGCTGTTTTTGCCTTTTAAAAATTAGCTATTTTCAATGGAAAAATAGAAATGGCATCCACCCCCAGGAAGTGCATTGTTTGTAAGCATCCATTTCTAAATTAAGTCATCTTTTATTGAGCTGTGATCTGAAAAATATTAATAACCACATTCTAAATATGATCTTGTTGCAATTCTACTAGCTCAATTGGCTCGTAGTGCAGTAAAATGCAATTATTACATATCTATCTCCAAGGCTTTAAATTTGTATGCCACACTAGGGAAGCAGTTTCTAAGCCATACAGAACTGACAAAAATGACAGAATAATGCATTTCCAGAGAATGTACTGAAAAGTGATGAAAATGCATTACAGAAACCTATAGAGTAGAAGGGCATCTATCTTTTAAAATCAGAATTCTATGGCTTTGTTTCTTATTATTTAGTTTGAGCTCACACAACAGAACTCTCGCATAGAAATATTTTCTCATTTTAAGGAATTAATGGCTCTCCACCAGCCCTTTAACATGTAAAATGAGTAGGTTACTTGTGTCCAGTACATCCAAAAAGAGCCAGGATAAAATAAACATAAGGAGTTGGATATCTTGGAAAAAATCTGTCATGGGTTTGGGTTAATCATCTCCAGAAGAAATTCAACTTGATGCCTGAAATGTAAGACTTCTTGGAGAAAGCAGTAAAGCCTGAGGCAGTGTTGATCTGAAGGAGTGCTCTCCATGGGTCAGAGCTGCTCTGCTGGCAGAGTGCAAACCCAGTTCACAACAGCGGTACGCTGAAAAGCTGTAAAAGACTGCAGGGGCCTTACAGTGCACGCACTCAAGCTTCAGTTACATAGTTCTAGTGGCCCAGTTTCTTATTATAAAATAAAACTAAAAAATAAAGTCTGTGCCTAATTTTCTAGCCTCCTGTCCGTCAATGATACCGTAGGATTTTGTCAGTATTTGTGGAATGAAGCAATCCTGAAATTCTGGTGTATGTTTAAAAATAAGTATATAAAACATCATTTACATGCATTTATGCAGTGCATTTCAGTGTCTGAATATTTATAAATGACATTTTTAGTAATATTCTTGCTTTTCACATTCAATTAAAAAAAATATAATCTTACATTTGTCTGAAGTTTCCAAACAGAAGGTATTTGCCATAGGTACATACCAACTTAATATTATGAATTCTCACTGTAGTTCCAATCTTTACAGTTCCTGTATTCACATGATAAATCTTTCTGACCACATACTTCACCTGCCTGTTTATTATCTTTTTGTTCATGTCTCCACTGTTTTGCAGACTGTTATAATTTGTGGTGGTTTATTAGTGAATCAAAATTAAATGTGGTCTCTGAGCTAGAGAGAGTGTTTGGTTGTTCCAACAGACTTCCAAAACTGGATTTTATACCATGTGTACGCTATCACCTCTGATTTCATAGCATAGAAGTTTACCCATCTTTAACCAAGAAGGAACTGCACATAAGACAGGTAAAAGTCTTACAGCTTTTTGCTAATAATTACCCAATGATGACTTCAGCAGGAATGAGATTTCACCTGAAATGTCATCAAAGGTTCAAACCCAGTTTTTCTTATTGTTTAATAATCTGAACACAATAGTTCAGATAGTTTTATTTGCATCTTCTGAGGTTCCACTTCTCTTTTTTCTCCTTTCCTTGACATTTTATGTCCCAAAGCTAGGTAGTGTAGCTATCTGCATCTCAGGCAATGTATACCTAAACAAGTTGATTCCGTGTTCAGTGTTTTAATACTACATAAGGCAATCATTTTGGATGAATAGACCCCTGAGTACCGAAGCATTTCAAATCCTTTTTCATTTGACCATTCAGTGACCTGATAACTATTTCCTGTCCCTAAGTAAGGTTGTGACCCAGGTCTTAGGGTGCAAAAGACAGATAATTTTAGCAACAAGTTAAATCCAAATGGATTTGGTTGGAGGGGATAAGGGAGAATAGGTTTGGCTAAATTCCTTTAAAATAAAGTGTTACAGCAGTTGGATTTAGTACTTCTAGTTAAAAGTAATTGTTGAATTTGTTGCCATCTGTTTGGATGCCTGGGGACTGTAGTCAATATCGGGGTGGTTCATTTATTAGTTTTGCTTTTACTGAACATTACCCAATACTCTTTTTACACTTCAAAAAAAACAATTGCTAATGAAGGTCATTAAAAGTGCATTTTCAGATACAATCCAAGCATTTTCCAAAGTGAGTATTTCAATCATACTGGTATGCAAATGATATTTTAACAGGCCAGAGAAAGCATATAGTCTGTATCCATAAAAGTATCATGAATGTTGCATTGCACAAAAATTCATCTTGCAAAATAATTTTCATTTCGTATGGAGCTATGAACAAGCACTATAATATAGTCTTAGAAATATTTTATAAGTGCAAATCTTGTATCAGTTGGACAACATGATACATTTTATGTCACAATTAAATCAATATTTCCTGTAGCTATACATTTTAATAGCAATACCTCTGCATATTTTAAGTACTTTCAGAGGTGAATAAAAGGAGGGCCTTCACCCCAGAGCTTTTCATTGATTTGAAAATATAGTTGATTAAAGTTGCTTGTAAAATAATTCTTTTTTTCCTATTCTGTAATGGGATCTGTGGTGTCATGGAGAATTAATACTATTAATGAGGTTAGAGATCTACAACATTCCAAAACCGGCCATTTTCATGTGTTTAATATTGAACATATATTTAAGTCTCTTTCTTTTTTATAAATAATACTATTGTTGAGATACATAATATATTTTGGTAAAGTGGAACATTTTTCAAGGAAAACATTAAAACAAGACTAAAATTGAAATCTAGCTGTTAAAAAAATATGCTGCTCCATATTAACTCTAATGGCAAAGTCCTATACCTTTTAAAAGTTTCATAAGTACAAGTAATCTATAAGATAGTATATATGGTTAACTTAGGTGATTTCACAAGGAATTGCAAGTAACTCAAATATTTTAATAAAAATGTAGAATCATGCAGTGATAACTATGTAATTTCTATGCTGTGTTATTTCTCTAATGTACAGCTTCCAACTTCATAACCATACAGTTCAATTCTTACCATATACAATACAGTGTTTATGCTGTTTTGATGTATGCACCACAGATATTTTATCTGACTTATGTGTATAAAAAAGGTAAAAATACTGACTCTTCCAGTTATATATATATATTTATGTATTTTTTCTCATATTCCGAAGAAGGTCTGCATACAGGGATACTATTTTTCAATAAAGTTTTATTTACGTGAAATTCTAAAGTAGTTCTTTCTTTGCAGGTTTATTGTCAGGTTAACTACTCCAACATGGTTATAATTTCATAAGTTGCTACATTTGTAGAATGTTGGAAGTAACCCAGTCCAGGTAGTGAGAGAAAGAAATCCAAGTAGCCAGACAGAAGAACTTAATTTCACTTTCACAATCATCATTAAACAAGCAGATTATTAATAACTTTATTTTTTTTAATGATTTCTAAATGCAGATTAAGCATCAGGCTTACTAAGAAATTGACTGTGGAAAGTAATTTCCCTAAAGCTCTTGCATGCTTATTTCATTCTAATATGAAGCAAACCTGGTAAGTTTCAGTTTAAGAGACCAGGGATATATTTTTTCAAAGACAGAATTTACCTTTTAAAAAGGGGGGATTTAAACACTACCATGTATTTCAACGTTAAATTTACTGAGCATTTGCTTTAGTAGCTGATGTATATTTTGTAAATGAGAAATTAGTAGTGAATGTAAAAAGAAAGGAAGCTATGTGCTATGAGGGCAGAAAGTTCTGATTTAACCTACCAATGACCTGGCTTTGTTTGTTCAGATGACAGTTCTAAAAGTGTGCAGAGAATATTCCCTTTTAATACAGTTATTTGCCGCAAGCCGTGACCTCACTGCCTGTCAGGGAGCAGGTCTGAATTGGCCCTTTCTCTGATATCGTGACATTGCTTCTGTTGCCTCGATTGTGACCTCTGATTGCATGATACCCCTGGGAGTTCAATTTAATAAGCGTGACTCCTGACTCTTAGCCAGGTCTGCCTTCTTAGGTTTTGTCAGACTCTGCTTGTAGTCTGGTCTACATATGCTAAAACACTGCTTAGGCTGTCATCGTACCATGTGAGTTGTGTGCACTGTATTCAAAATGCTCTTTCCAACATCTCTCATTTATGAGCTAACTCGGAATAAATTTTAAAAGTTGCTTCTTCAACAATTAGGGCTGCTCAGGATTTTTTGGTTTTATACCTTTGTACAAACAGTTACTATTATTTCACTATATTACTAAGCATGCAAGTTATCCATGCATCATACTAATTCCTTACTTTGAAATTTGTTTTCTTTCCCCTATGAGTGCGTTATATATTTCTATGACTTCCCATCAACAATATGTTTGTTCATTATAGAAACAGTAGGGGTAAATACCCTTTTTTCATTGCATAATTAATGCAGTTGCACAAGGAGACAGTACTGATGAACACCCAGAGCATTGTGAGGTGTATTTTTTCAGGACTAGTCAGGTGAAAGCTGAAGAATCTGTTTGGAATCCAGGAGAAGGTGAGTAGAATTAAGACTTCTTGAATATCACTGAATCTTGAGTTTAGTGACTATTTTGCTACATCATTGCATTCTTTTCTCCTGTTTTCCTCCTCTTCTAGCCAGAATCTGGAAGGAAAGTATGTTCAGAGACCTGGCTGCCTTGAGGATGATGATTCTATTCAGACATTTCTCCAGTTTTAGCGTCCCTTGATGCATTCACTGAACCAGAATATGAAGAAGTTCAAAGAGTTGAAAGAGAGTTTCAAGAACAGTGGTACAAGTTACAAGTTTCTATGTTTACTTAGAGATGGTTTTTGTATTCTCATTGCAGACACTTTTTCTAACCTCTGTATCAGTACCTCTAAAATAGGGCTTCTAATCAATGTACTTATCTTTTCAGAAAAGCAGAAAAGTCCTGCAGAACAAAATAATGCTTTGTGCTCACTTTTGTAGTTAAATTAAAAAAAAAACACTATAAATATTACCATTTAGTATTTCTCTATTTCTTCAACTGTTTTAAAGAATTCTGTTTGCCTTTCCACTCAGATTATTTTGTGTTAAAATTGTTATATCTTGTATGAAAAGAAAACTAGATCTTTCTTGTGAAACAAGTTCTCTCATATAAAGCAAATAGTGGGTATTTTCTTGTTACATTCAAACTTGGCAATGGTGTTCATTCTTCTTCATGACAGTGATTGTTACAATGTAAGTAAAATCTTGGTTTGGCCAGTTATGTCCTATTTAATTCATATATCTCCAAAATATCATATTTGATCATATACATATTTAATCATATACAAATTCCCATGTACGTTAATACAATTTTTAATAGCCTAATTTAGACTATAAGGTAGTAAAACTCATAACGTAATCATCTGTTCCTTTCTTCTGAAGTAAATAGTGTAAGATTAGCTATTGATTTGCCTTAATCTCAAGTGGGAGTTAGGTTAGTTCCTTACCTAATTGGAATTTACAGGATTTCACTCCTTTTTGGATCAGACCTTAATACTCAGTAAGTTGCTGTACTATTTGCAGGAACTTAGATAATTGGCTGCAAACAAGCAAAGTTAAGAATGAATGACTGCTTTACTTGTTATTTGGCAACAAGTAAAACAAAATGTTCTTTAAGTTTACTGGTGATGGCTGTCTTTAAAGCTATTGCAGATATAGACAGGATGCACGAGACAAATTCACCAATGCAAAATCATCATGGTATTTAACTTATACCTCTTTTTTCAAACAAATTTTATAAAAGAGAGATGCATCGAAATATATATGTAAGTCAGTGAGTTGGAGAGTTTTGTAGTGAATTTAGCTTTAGTCAAAAATAAACTAATTATTTAAACACACCTACTCTAAGAATAAAATATTTACAACCAAGCTTTAAGAAAATTAATGTTCAGTAATAGAACTTGGGGGTTCATTTTGTTAATTTTCTTACTAAAAAAAGAATTTAACTGAAGTCTAAAAATAATTCTATAAAAGAACAGGAGGAGTCAGGGCTAATTTACTCTTTTTTCCACTCTGATTTCTTCATTCAGTGGGGTAAATCATTCAAACCTTCTCTACATGGATAAAAAAACCCTGGTGCTATTGTAACTATAACTGATCCAAAATCAATATAATTAAGTCAGTTCAATTCCCCTGGGGCTGAATACTCTTGGATATGTGTTGGTTTCTCTAAAATTATATATTGTGTTTCAATTATTGCATTTTTCATGTGTTTACAAGCTGAAATTTTCAGTCCAATTAATCAAGAAATCTATAAAAATACAAAGCTCTCTGAGACATATGAATTAAGAATTAACCTGGGGCAATTTAAAGGCAAATTGTGTTTTTGTTTTGCTTTTTGTACCTCTCCTTCTTTACAAGTGGAATTCCCTTTCTTAATAGAGCCATAAGATACTGGAATTTCACGTTGTTTATTTTCTTCCATGATGTATCAACCAATTAAGAATAACTTAATAAGAAGAATTAGTATTTTATGTCTATATTTATTTATAGTCACTCATAAGTTTAGTGTTTATGGTTATTTTTAAGCTGGATATAAATATATAAGAATAGTACACACTTGGGGATTAACTCACTTTAGATGTAGAGTCTTAAGAAAAAGAACCGTGTCTGTCTTAGACTTCTTTCCATTTATTTCAATGAGCATTAAATCAAGTCTTGTTTATACAATGTTTGGCATAGTGACAGGCCTGATCTTCAGTGGTACCTCTGGGTTTTACTATAAAGTAAATTAAACAGCAGGTGTCCACTTAGTCTGTGAAGGCTTTGTATATCTGACAATGCAGAGTAGTTCTGTGTTACTGCACTGACCTGTCATAGCACCTTCATCAGACACCAACAGGTATTGCAAGTCAACATCAGAAAGTAAGCCAGAAAAAGGTTCACCCCCACAAAATAAAAGACTTCTAAATTGAAAAAGGTATGTATACATAATAGATAGAATAGATAATCAATTCATAGGTATTTATTGCTGAACTAGGTAATGACATTAATAGCATAATTTCATTATTTCACTTTCAGTGTTACTCTGCATTGATAAGTACCAATCACATATGGTACTTCTGTACATCATGTGTGTTGATGAACGTAAGTTCTTTAAAAACAAGTTCATATGTTATTCAGATAACTATCTAGAAACAATGTTTATTCTCAAGAGTAAACACAATAAAGAAATTTTTAATGTACATTCCCAAGCTGTGATAAAAAGTTACATTTTTAACTACTGGCACAAAAAAAACCCTCTGTGACAATTACTAGACAACTAGACAACTACTAGTGTGGTATGTCAGATTTACTGACTTCATGCTGCTCCTGAGTAATGCGTTTTGGGGTTTTTTTGTACTTGGCATACTATGTGTCTTCTTTTCACACAGTGAAAAATCTTTTGGTTGTGGATTTTTTGTCCTTTTCTTGTACTTTTAAGTCTTTCAGTATAAAAAAAAATACTGTAATGGCTGTCACACTCAATAAAATTTATTATATTTCTTATATTTTGACCTCTTAATAGGGGACAACCTAGTAGTTAGACGTCCTGCACACTTACAAAATGTTCCTTTGTATTTGTTTTTTTGAGAATTCCTTTGGAAGATCTGATGTCTTAAATCATTTTGCTTGGTTTATTGAATTTAGAGAAAGATATTCCTCTGTCTTGGACTCCATATGAAGTGATAATCTTTTCTTGCTTGGAAATACAGTTTCACTAATGACCAATTAAACATTTCTGGTGACATTCTTGATTGTTTCTGTCAGTTAATCTTAAGAACTGGAATGCACAGAAATAAAATCTCTCTAAAAATTATGTAAAAGAAATATTTGTGTTATGAATTTCTTCATTTTCTCCTGAGCAATATAAAAAACATTCTTTTCAGTAGAGAATGTCCATCATTAGGATGTTTATTAATTCCCAAAGATGTGAAGAAAAACTAGAGATAGGGTGTGTACTAAGCAGATTTAGGGGATGAGACAGAAATTTTGTGAGTGTAGGCAGTAAGAATAAACAAAATTGACTCAGTCTCCTTCCATGTTATTTATTCCTTACATTTACTAATGGATAAATATGCATGGAAACTTTGAACATACCATTTCAAAATACTTTTTTACTCCTCCTTCTTTTCTTTGATTCTTCAAGGACCTTGACTATCCAAAGATCTCTGCATAACTGCTGGCTATACTCCAGATTTACTTTTCAGCAGTGCTGTTGATGAATTTCCCATCATTCAGCTGGGTGGCTGAAGCAGGTAGTATATAGACAACAGAACACCCTGTTCATAGACTCACGAAAGAATAATGTCAAAATACAACTTAGTACTATAAGGATATTTATGTACTTTCTGAATTTGTAAAAGCCTGAGTAGGTCTTGAAGAACACTGATTGCAGGAAGGAGTACTTTACATAGGAACTCATCTCTTTTTGTGCATGTGGATAGAATATCATCCCTGCAGTTTCTCCATTTGTGTAGAGTTGGTATTTGTCCTTGGATATTTTTTTTTGGTTTTTAATAAAGAACTAACTTAGTTTTTCACACATGAAAGTGTTTCATGTTATTTCCCAACATATACGTAAAACAAGTCTGCCCATGGATGGCTGGACTGATAAATGTTAGTCTGTTATTTGTAGCTGTTATGCAATTTCTGTATATTTAACTATTGGGAACATGAGGCTGGTGCACGTGTGTGTGTATGCATGTTGTGTGTGTGTGTGTAGGTAGATGCTGAGATACTAACATTTTCTTTATATATACTGTACATCCTCTCTGTTGTCACTTGTTTTCCATTTATTCCTGAGTGAAATATAACTGTCTTCACTTTCACCACGGCTTTAATCCAGTATGGCTATCCTAATGGTAGTGCTGTTTATTACACTATCACCACGGTATTAGAGTACAATGTACTGCGGCTGAAGAGTTTGATGTTTTGATGCCTTCAATACTTGTGTAGTACAAACAAAAATACCTAGAGCAGCTCACATATTTCAATTGAGAGGAGTCAGTGACTATCTAGCATTTAATAAATGCAAAATTGTAGACTCAGTCACTAGAGCTTGATATTTTCATTTTCAAACTTGGAAGGTTTCAAAAAAATTAGAATCTTAACATTTAAAAAATTTTGTGCAGTTTATTCTCCTGCATTTTCTTCTGCTTTACTTTGGTGAAAAATTCACATGGCATTTTTCATTCATTGAGGTTAAAATAAATAACCATAACTGTATGTTTAATTCCAATGTTAAATGACTGTTGTAGCATTCTGAAGAAATAAACCAATTTTGCTGAATATTTCCTTGATATGAATGTGTTTGAGGAGTAGTCTACATCACTGTAATTGTAATAGTTTATACGGTAAAAAAATTAACCACTTTTTCAAATGACAGAGTATTGTTTAGGTTTATGCTCTTTTTTTAAGAAATAATTCTTTATTTGGTGGACAAGGGAATCTCATACAATTTACTACAGAGTGTGGACCTGTATTAAACCAATATACTACTGTTCTGTTATTTTTTTCTTCCTATCTCTGACTTGACACAAGCAACCTATTCTTGCATTACTATTATTATTACTACTACATTATTATTATTAAACCTCTGCTATTCAATCCCTCTATCTTTCCCAGATAGATCTTCAAGTTCTTATCCCACGATTCACTACCTGAATCAGATCAGAACAGTCACAAATTAGCAAAAAATTAAATCAATGGTTGCATATTTGGCAGCTTCCTGTACACACCTTCCTGTACACACAAGTGAAATTTCTTTAGGTTTACAGATTGACTCAGGTGTTCTGTGTCTTGGAAAATATCATGATATGAAACTTGTTATGAAGGAAATTATGAAAGATAAACGAGAAATAAATGGAGGAGTACTGAAAGTGGTGACAGCCCATAAAGTTGTGAAAGTTGGATAGATTGGAAGGAACGGTGTTTAGTGTTGCCTTGAAGCCAGTGCCAGGAAAATTAAGCTTATGAAGCAATTCAAAGGAAAATGTACCATGTTCACAAGAGTAAAAGACGTAAGCAATTTAATATGGAATAATAATTTGCAATATATTTGTGTGATGAGAGGATTGCAGTGAAAGAGATTTAATAATCAAGAAATACTGGGAGAACTTCATCGACATTATTATGATGTGAATAGAGGTAAATAACATTAAATGAGGTGTCTTAAAAATACACCATTGAAGATTAAGCAAGACTTGGATTTGTCTCAATGTGGGGAAAGGAACATATTAAGAATAACCAATAAGCTAGGAATAAATACTAATTACTATTTATAAATAGTAGTGGCGGTGTGTTCTGCAGAGGCAGGAACAAGTAACAAAACAGAAAAGAATGTGTGGGAAGGCACAAATATGGAATCCTGTTTTCCTTGAATTCAGAAGTTGAAATTTGTACAGTTTCAGTGGTTTAGGAATCTCCGTGAAAGGGTTCAGCTTTTACATAATCTAATAATGAGACATCAAAGAGATAAAACAGAAAGTACAGGCTGAAATGTGGTAATCACTGAAGCAGGAGGAACTAAGTCAGTGAAACTTTATTTCTGGTGTTAATGACCCAGAAACAGAACACAGTGCAAAATACAGTAAAAAACAGAATTGAAAACAGGGAGAAAAAGGACAGCCAAAATAAAGACTATGGTTTTAACTGAGAGTGTGGTGCATACCTGGGTTCAGTGCAGGAAGAATGAGTGTGAGGGTCAAGAACAGTCATGTGGTAAAAAGGAGATAATTACAATAGCAGTTGAAGAGAAGTTTTGCAGATGGAATAGTAATATAGTAGACCTTATTTGTAGTCTGAAAAAAATATTAAATACCCAGTAAAAAGACAAAAGGGGCACAAGTTTTAGGAAAAAGACTCTTTTCTTTTTCCTTTTCACTAATTGCCTTCATAATTTTTTGAAAGATGTGCTCTTGTCAGTGAGCACATATTCAAAACTCCTTGTGATGTAATTTATAATGCATTTTTAAGCATCAAGAAATTTTACATGTCATAACCTGATGTGGTATTCTTCTGAAAAACTTCTATTTCTTTTAGTCAGCTGGGAATTCATTCAGACACTGCTATCAATATTTTTGTTTCATTCATTCAGGTCTTAGAGATGGGAGTTGATTTAGTCAAAACTTACTCAAATGAAAAAATAACATCTAAAATTAACTAATCTGTACAATAGTTACAAACAAGTTTCTGTGTTTTTAAGGTAGAAATGTATGTGTTTCCCTATCTGAAAATTTCAGACCTGAGTGGTAAACAATTATGTGGAGATACCATAATTTTAAGTGAACAGAGGTCTGTACCAGTTACTGCCATGTGATGCTACCAGCTGCCTGGAAGTCTTATATATGTTGCTAATATAAATGTATTCACTGGATACCTGTGAGCATGCTAAAGACCACTCTAAATACCATTCTTTTTTGAAAACCAGTATTTTGGGTGTGTAGTGATTGCTGCATCATGCTTAGATGTATTTAGTGGCTTGTGACAAAGTAGATTTCTGAAAAACGTGCCAAGCTTTTTGTGGAAGAAATTAATTTCTTACATTCTGCTATAAAATTCTGGATGGTTTAGGGCTGGAGGTGGGGCGAATTGTTGTGGGGTTTTTATTATTGTTATTTTATACCCAGGCTCAGCTACTTAATTCCTCTATTAAGAGCATCATTTCCAGAATACATATTGAGAAAATTAGCTCTGGTCACAGATTTTTTATATTAAGGAAGGAAAACTTAGAATGCTGAAGAAATTCCAAGTCCTTCTTTCATATTGTAGGTCTTAGTTTTCTTAGTTTCTTCCTTTATTTGAATTGTACTCTGTATGAAGCAAGTTTTGATGTGAATTGAATCACCCTCTAAACACAAAATTTAACTGTAAAAGGTTGGATACAGTATATTTCTCTGTTTCAAGAAACATATGACATATTAAAGATAGACCTTTTGCCTTCCCATCAACAAATAGATTTGTGTGTTGAAACAGGTACCTCAGCATCTTCTTGCCTATAAATTGAGAAAGAATTGAGTAGCTAACTAGGATTTACAACAAACAGGATCAGTGTTTCCTGGGCGTAGAATCTGAGAACTAAAACATAGAATCTGAAAGATTCTGAGTGTAGACATTGTGTAACCATCTTCCTTCTTTTTGCGTACTGACTTGCTGTTAAGAACACTTCCCTAGCACTGCAGAACATGGCTCTGAAGTACTCCTTAACCAGTGGGAAACACAAGTTTTAGATACTCCTTAGCCTGGTGAGATTTGAATCTCAGGCTTCCACATGCCAGACTATTCCCTTTGGTTAGGTTTAGTCCTCTTTTTAAAGCTGACTGTGATAGCCAAGCACATAAGATGCATCAATCTTGAAGAAAAGCATATGAGAGGAAAACTGACTCTATCTAGAAGTTAGGACACCTCACCAGAAGTAGTTCACAGATTCTTAGCTCTTCTTTAACTCACTTAATGGATTATCCAGAAAGAATCTAATTTAAAGTACATAAGTATCAGTCATATTTTAAACTGTCTCAGAGCATGCCCAGCAAACAAATCTGACAGATGGAGGATGAAATTTTTCTGGATCACAAACTTCATGTTCTTATGAGTTTGCATGTTGATTTGGGGACCTAGAAAAGAATTTGTTGTTTTTCTGTAATGTTCAGTTCCAAGGACATTTCAGGCTCTTCTGAATAAGTTTTCCCTACTTTGTTGCCCAGATTCTGCAGGAAAATGGCAGTAGGTGCCCCTGAAAACTAGATTGGATCTAGCCGAAGTGCACAATATGTGTGTGGATGATTAATTGGCAATACCTAAAAATCATTACTGTATTAATGCCAAACATAAGACTATTCCAATCTTAAATCATTAACGTGTGTGTTGTGGAAAAAAAAAAGTCAAAAAGATTGAAAGCTTAGAAGTGATAATCTAATGAGGGTATGATACTTTAAATGCCTCTGAGATTAATTTGGTTTTTGACGGAGTTGTGCCTTCTTTGATGTATTCCTTTTTTCTTTGATATTCTAAGAGTTGTCTGGGTTTAAAAATTAAAGATTATAGGTCTGATCCATTTCAAAGATGCAGAATGCTTACAGCTTTTTGGGACTTCCGTGGAATTTGTGAGTGTTAGTACTTCTACAAAATCAGGTCCAGGTTTTTCAAAAATCCAGAGCCCTAATTTAAGAAAGCTATCAAGCAAATGCATGTTAATGATACTTATACACCAGATCTTCAAACACATGATGTTTGTAAGTGGAAGTGAAAAGTGATAATGCTGTGTTTTAATTCATAACATAGTATTTTTTCATAAGAATTAAAAAGAGAAATGTTACTATTAAAAAGTAAGAATATGGTTATATTCCAAATAAGAAAATAGAATACAGTTTTATGCAGCATTTTTACAGAAATTATTGAACAGTGTCTGCCCCTTTGAGAAGAAAAGCCACTATTAATGCTAATATGAAACAGGATTACTCCATTTAATAACATATATAATTTTAAGAAAAAAAAAAACCCTATTGGTTGCACTTTTCTCTTTGTCCCTTTCTTGTTTCAAGAATGCTTCAAAAACTAACATGCATGTTTCCCTCTCAAAGATTTTTATTCCTCTTGGTGATATGTGAATTCAGCAACTACTAGAAGCGGCTTAGTAAATTGTAAGAGCAGATCTGTCCTTTTGCACTTGAACCAGCAATGAACATAGGTCATTTCACTTTGTATTAGGTCCATTTGCCCACTATGGCAATATTTAACTATCAACAACTGTAAAGAAAGGGGGATGTCCGAACTGCCACTGAGGTGAATGGTTTCCTCATATTCCTTACTTTAGGCCTTAGTTCCCATTCATGTTTTGAAAACATAAACTGAAGTTACAGGCTATTCAGCAACTCATCTTTTCAGAGGTTTGCTACATTACCTGTAGTATTCTTTTAATTTATCCTTCTGTAAAAATTATAATTTACTTTGCATAAGCTGCAAAATGTAGTTCCTCACTTCCATTTTACCTGGCTTCACAGTGAGCTCATTGATTTCACCTTTTAGCTCTAAGGGAATATTGTTAAAGTATCATAGCTTCTTATTTCATAGACTGAAGAGCAAACATCTTTTGGTTATGCTCTCCATTTATCTTGGTATAGAGACCTTCAAAATACTCTCATTTACCTCCTTAGGAAGACAGAAAATGAAAAACTTGGGTGCACAGTCATTGTATTTACCCAAATGAGGTTGTGAGGGCTGACTAAAAAGGTCAAGCAGTGAACTGCTTATCAGTAACAAATAATAAAATATAGACTCCTAATTACAGAGTTCACCACTCTCCTTGATGAAAGTGAGAGCTATTTCTTCTTTTCTGTGTTTATGATCTTTCCTTTCCCTGTTCCTGCTTCAGAGGTGCAGCTTTCTGGCCTTTACAATCTGCAAATTTATAGTTTCCTAGTCTACAACTACAGTGGTACCATCTTTGCATGAAGAAGATGCTAACTTGTAACAGAAGGAAGAAACATTCTGCATGACTTTGTAAGAATCTTCTGCTTATACTCTCCAGTGAGGAATAATTCCCCAAAAAAATTTACTTTAAGTTTTTTCATCCCAAAAAAAAAGGTTTCTGATGTCTCGTAAAAGCCCTGAGTTGAAGGAGCCAAAAAACCGCAAACCTATAATTGATGTATAAGAACAGAAAATTAGAAGTTATTCTAATCCATCAATGTCCCCATGCAACAATATTTCCTCTGCAGGCTCTTCCAATTCTGCCATCCTCTTCCTTATGTTTCAAAACATATCTTGTATTCACCAGAATGGTACCAAAACCTGAAGGTTCTCCAGAATTTTACAGCTTTTTTTCATAATGTTATGATATTATTCTCTGTGTTTGGGTGTCTTTTGTGATTCAAAAGTATGGCATAATTTGTGAAAAATAGTTTCATTTATGTATACAATTGCTTTGAAATACAATATCAGAAAGTGTCATTAAAGTGTCTTAAGTGTCACATCAGTAAAAGATAGATCAGAGGAATAAGATTGCCGTGTGTCCACTCTTGCATATAAGAGTGATTTTTTTTACCTCTTTGATTGGTAGAATTGAAATAGAATTATAAACAGGTATGAATGTGTATTTTTAAGCATAGAGAAAGCATAGTAAGCAATATTCACAGATGCTATGACAAGCAATTTATATATAACAGGTATTTCTATATATATTTCAGAATAAAGGAGAATCTTATTTCCTGATAATAAATAAATTTATTCAGAAGGCAAATATTTAATCCTAAAAGATAAAGTAAATCATAATAATCAAAATTAATTTAAAACTGTTTCTTAAATAGATCTGAAGAAATTCAAGTTAGTTGGACTCTTGGAAAGAAAATAAATAAATTACTTTTTTTCTTTTGTTAAAGGGAATATGCTCAAAGTTTATCTGGGGAAGCTTAAAAAAAAATGATATTTTAAAATAATTATGAAAGACAAGAGTATTGTTTTTTCTCCACAGGTAAAAAAGAAGAATTTTCTCAGCTGGATACTACTTTAGATGAGAAATTCCAAAGGAGAAAAGACTTTACATACCAATGGCTTCATACACAGCTTTTGGATTATGAAGCAGCCAGTTCCAAAAATATAAAGTGGTGAGGTCATTGCCTTTAAATTAGATAATTTTTTTTTATTTTAAATTTTTCTTGTAAAGTGAAACCTAGGTTAATAGTTCTAAAACAAACATGATTTTGTAGCTAGCAGACAGTACACTATATTTCTGAGTCCGAAGCAAGATACACTTTAGAATTGGTTTAGTAGTAATTGTACAGATACTTCTTCCACAGTGATAATGAAATGATACACAGGGCAGAATCTTGTAAGAAATATCCACATACCTTTATGCTAACAATGCAGTGGGTTTTGTAAAGAGTATGGAAAAAAAGTGCTTATTCATCATATACTTTATAACTTTATTGTTATATAATATGTTTTTATGTAATTAAATTAACTGTAACATTACCTATATTGTTAGATTTGATTAAGGAAGTAAAAAAAAAAACCACTTTTAACTAAGTAGTATGTATTTATATTATGTCTTCAAAATATAAAACTAACTTTTTACATCTGCATAGTATACTTCAGTAAAATGTTGTAAACATGTTCCTTCTATATTTAATTTTTATTATTAATATCAATATCATTAAAGAAAAGGTTAATCTCATTCCCTAAACTAATATGAAGACATAGTAAGTATATTTTGGTAATAAATTCAATATAAACCATTGATATCTTAATGAAGTCATTGGTAGACACAATGCCAAGCACCTCTAAGAAAACCAAACAAGGTGTCAGTAGGCAAGCAATGGATTTAGTGTAAGCATTTTAACTTTATTTTCATTAAAGATGTATTTAATTTGTAATGCACTGGAGTGCATATTGTTATGTTTTGTATGGAAAAATATTCCACATTTCTAAATTGTATCAATGACTGTAGGAAGTATATGTATCACATATTCTTTAGCAAATATTTATGTGTCAGTCATGTTCCATGATAGTAAAACATTCCAAGTGTTTGTTTAAGATAACTGTCATGACTTTTAATTCGAATGAAAACACTGGAATGGAACGTGTAATAATGTTTGAAAGTAAGAAGACATGGAAATTTATAAAATTTTTTTTTTTTAATGTTGTTATGTTACGTCTGTGGGTGTGTGCTATACATTAGTATTTGTACTGTCATTTTTTAAGATTATGATCCCATTTTTGAATGTGGCAAAAGTCCCACTGATGTCCATTGTAACATAACTAGTAGACTGTGTCGAACAGCTGATACGTTTATGTAACTGAAAACATTTTTATTCCTATGTAATGTAACAACTGATTTGTTGTTGCAACAACTAATTGTAACAACTGATAATTTATGTCAGTATATGCAAAAATTCATGCATGGTTGCACTTACTGACATATATATTTTTTAATTAGAATTCTATTATAGGAATGAACAATATTAGTTATTAATAATGTCTTGTGTTGTTTAGTGTTAAATACAAATATTTTAATATTAATTACTCTGATACTTTAACATTATCAATTAATATTAATTACTCTGATACAATTTAACCATGGAATTATTTTAAATAGCATCATTTCTAACTTACCCAGGAGTGCTTCCAGGAAAAGATTCTGGTATTCAGGTATTTTAATGAACCCAATACAGTGGGATTTATTGAAATTTCTATTCTACATTTTTCCCAGGTGTCGTTTTTTGCCTGAATTAGATCCTGCGGTACGTGACAGTAGACGAGTACAACTTGTGGTAAGAACTTTTTCCTTGTGGGATTTTGCAGAATTTAGCTATGCCTTGGTGGTGTTTTCAAATGCATACTTGTTGTAAAAAGAACCAAGAATTATTTTTTTTTAATATAATTCTTAAATATTTTCTCTATTTGTCAATAAAGTCACCCATTGATGGAGATCAGAAGAAGGTGTTGGAGCACAAGAAGCCACATGTGTACATAGGGTTTGAGATTCATAATTTGATACTCATTTTGTTTTTTAAGACGTCAAATGCTACTGTGTGTTTTTTAAAGTTTCTAAATCAACCTTTTTAAAAAATTAAATATGGTTCAGCACTAATTACATTATTGACCGAAGACATGTATTCTTGTCAATCAGACAAGTTTAAATGTTCTTAAGTTCTGTAAATCACATACCTCAATCATTCTAATATTCCCACAGTGTCATTTATTAAAACACAGTAAGTTTGTCTAGCATAGTCCATTACTAAAAAAAAATTATATAAAATCAGACTTATTCCTACAATTTCTTTTCTATGGGCTTTACATCATAAAATGCCCTCTATTCTTTTCATATTCATATTCATATTCATATTCATTCTTCGCATCATTTAAAGTGTAATTGTATTTTCTGATATAGGTAGTTCTTTAGGCTGGCAGGAGGGGGAATATGAGCAATTTAAAAATCTGAAGATTTACGAAATGAAAAGACTCGGTGTCAGAGAGACCCAAAAGTTCTTTTGATAACAAGTAAATGCCTTACAATGTCTACAGACCAATTTATGCTATATAGATATATACACAGACACATGTACACACTTTGTTGATATAATTATGTGGGAGTTAAAAATAAGGCAAAAACTTACAAACTCTACAAAATTAGTGTCTTATATTCACATACATAATGTAAAAATTATTTCCAAGTCAGATGATGTGTCATATGCTTCGTTCTTTACTCTGAGCAATCTTGGCCCTTTCTAACCTCTGTCTTCTTTATTTCACCAATTAGGCAATATGCATGTTTTGGAAATGCTTCCATAAACTTTTCTAAAATCCACTGTTGAAAAAATTACTTTAAGACTTAGATGTTACTATTTAAGTCATATTTCGTCAAAGATTTTCCTGTGGGGTGGGGTTTAGTGGCTGACATGAACCAGGCTACCATTGTGATGGAGTTTGGTTGTAGCAGTGCTAATAGTTATTTGCTAGGTAAAGCCTGAAACAGTAATTGTTCTAATTTGAACAAATCATAATTTAATAATGTTATCTAAATTACACATTATGTAATTATTGGTAAGCATATATGCACATAGGTAGATTATATCTTATTTACAGTAAGCAGTGTGTCCACAGAATACTGCTGCAATCCCACAACAGTATTATGTGGTGTGCCCACATAACTGGAAATGTTATGGGATTGTCACAGCCTGTGCCACATAATAACATAGCTGTTCCACATGAATGAAATACAAAGAAAAATGCAATAGGTCAAAAAATAAAAAAAGGAATAAAATGTATCTCTAATGCAGAAAGCATTACTTATAGGCAATGAAATAATGATGTGGTTTGTACATACAGACAGCTGGAGAATTATGGTTTTAAAATTTATATGGATTCTCTTAACATTTAAAGGTTGAAATGTGAAATGCAAAAGTACTCCTAATGCTTTTGCACAGTAACTCGGTTAAAAGCTCTTAAATCATGACAAAATGAAGTTAACACTTAGCTGGAATCCTTATCAAAAAAATAGTGCTTCTGGTAAGCTGAAACAAAGAGGAAAATATACATTAAAAAACCCCAGATAATTAGAAGAGGAAAGCATTCCTAGGAATTTCCAGTAGTTTATTCATATACCATATGCTTGATCATAAAGTTTCCTGGTGTGTAATAGGATCCCTAACTTGTACGTGTTACATAAACCTGCATTCTGAAAGTAGTAGAGTAATATAAATTTTTAACTGATAATTGCCCACATTCCAAGAATTTAAGACATTCTTTCTCATGGATACAACATGGTAATTCAATGGCTGCTTATTAACAATAAAATCTTAGCCCTTCTCATTGGGGAATAAACCCTATGTAGTAACCTGCAGTAAATCTAAGACCTTATTATGTTAATCTTGGTCATTTTGATGAATTTGGTTACTACTAACTACTATCCCTTAGTGCTTAGGAAGGGATGGGCATCCCTTGCCCATCCCTAAACTGGGCACTTGAAATTAATATGATTTTGCTGAATGACAAATAGGAAAAAAATTCCTGATTCCTCTTTGTATATAGTTTAAGTTACTTATATGATTAACCACTTCACTGTTAATCAGTATCTCCAAATCGTTAAGATATAACTTGAATTTAAAAGCACTTTTTGCTTCAGAAGGTTACAGAATATCTTGAAAATTTGACATAGAATAGAAAAATATTCTGATGCAGAGCTGTATTCAAGCCAAAGATTCCTCCTCATTGAATTTAATTTCCAATTAACTGGGAAAAAAGAAAAGGTTTGCAGTAGTAAAACTAAGGGAAAAAAGTCTGAAGAGTTAAATAAGGTGATCACAACAGATGGAAGTCCAAAACACTTGAGTACACTCTGTAAAAGTGTACCAGTATCTTAAATTTCTTCCAAATTTTTGGCTCTAAGCTATAAATGTAAAATGGAAGGTTTTAATTAACTTGAGAGAACTTTCAAGCAGGTTCTTTACAAACCTGAAATTAAGTTTGCTCCAGTGATTAATACGACCTTAAATATTACTCTGACTGTAATTGGGTGAAAACACTTATCTTTATTTGAAAGAAAATAACAAATATTTTACATCAGAGAGCCAGACATCCCTATTAAAATCTATCATAGAAGACTGAATATTGTCTACAAGATAATGAAGCCTCAGGTTCTGTGATGATAGGGATTGGATAATAATTCTGTGGAGAGGTTAGTTGTTTAAAATACTGTGTCTTTCTGGGTCTTTGTGAATTTAAACATTTGAAAACTTCTGCTGTGTGTTGAAACAGGTTGATGGGAATAATGATTAATTCCATTGGTCTGAATTTCTCTGAGTATCACAATGATTGCATTATTTCTGCTAAGGAAAAACTTTCTGTTTAAAGATTTTGAGCACGTGGAGCTCTCTCAAGCTTAAAGCAACTGTAAATATTAAGGCAAAAAATATAAAGAGTTGCGAGGATAAAACTCTTCTCAAAGTCTCTTGACACTGCTATGGAAGAGAAAATAAAATATTGATAATAAAGCCTGCTATCTGTGCAAAGCAAAACTTTAAAATCATGATCATTAAACATATAAAAGGCAAGCATCAGAAAACAAGGGGTAAACTTTCTGTGCTGACACAAAGGGTACACAGTCACTAAGGAAGAGCATAAAATCTCTGTAGCTTTGGAGGTTTTGGTTTGAAAATGCATGAACTTTTTCATGAATTTTACATTAAACAGCGACTGGGTAAGGACAAAGAAATGAAACAGGGCTCCATTTCATCTGAGTTCTCTGAGTTAGACTGGACTACAAAGCCTGT
The DNA here is from genome assembly GCA_004320125.1 of Scolopax mira. Lineage (NCBI taxonomy): Eukaryota > Metazoa > Chordata > Aves > Charadriiformes > Scolopacidae > Scolopax > Scolopax mira. Next base: position 44,101 of record BJBW01009321.1, read on the forward strand.
CTGCGCTGGTGCGACGCTGCTCTTGGTACAGTGAGCTGGTTTGAACAGGAAGTCTGGAGATCGTCTCCTCCAGAAGAGCCTACAACTTCATAGTAATGGCATTTTCCTGAGAAAAAGGGAGTTGCAGGCTTCGGCCCCTCAAGGAAGGAATTGAGACCCAGTCTCTTGATTCCTGATCAACTGGTCTAGCTACCACAATATTATACAAAATTTTGGTCACATTACCTTGGCATAGTGTTTCCTTTCTTTGGTTTGTTTTCTGTTTGTTTAAAAAATGGACAATAGTCAGTTAGACACCTAGCTTTTGAAAGCATTTGTGACTTTTTAGCCCAGATTTATTTGCCTCGTGGACTCCAATTCTGAAGGTCCAGAGACTTGAAAATTTAAAGAGGTCCGTATTTTCAGTGCTGCCAAGCTGATGGGCTCTGCACCGGGGATTTTGTAGATCTCTCTTCTGCAGTGTCTGGTTTTTCCCTGTCACTGTTACTGGCATCTAGTCAGCAGTATTGTTAGATGGCTGCTTTGGATGTTGAATAGCTTTTCGTTTCAAGGGATGGTCGTTCTTGTTGAGTAAATGTGAAATCATTTCTGCAAAACTAACAATTGACCATTTCCAGTGTGTGGTATCTTCCAGGTCAATATTTTTAACCTTTGCCCATGTGTTCCCAAAACAAAGGACCCATTGCAAAAAATGAAATATTATTTTCATTTCTATTTTGCCATATTTATGTGCAAGTAACATGCCTTTTGCCAAAATGTACTACCACTGAATGTTATAAGTTTCTAATTAAGATAATATTCTGACCTAAAGTATAATTAAAATGCTGTCTGATGGTTATGGTTAATTAGCAAAAATCTAAAACATTAAATTACTTACTGGGCCTTTGACTGATTGAACTGATACGTGTTCTGGATAAAACATAAATATTGCAGAAAATAATCCAATATGACATCTCTGACATTCAACTATAACTAAAATTATAGACTGGTCAGTAAATGATCTTAAGCTGTTTAAGGTTTCATCAGCCATCTGCAAGATTGATTTTCTTCAAAATTACTGTACTAAAATGTTTTCTTTTGTTGTTGCACTGACTCAGATCACAAACCACAATTTTAAGATCGGCTCTTATTTACAAAAATGCTTTGACATAGTGCATTTGTTCAGCCTAAGCAACAATAAAGGATTGTGGTATCATTTTGAAGAAGGTTGTTTGACAGACCCTGTTTGTTTATTTGGGGTAATGTGAGCTGCATTCAGAAAATGTTATATTTTGTTTCATGATTGTGTACATTCTCTCCCACTGCTTCCAGGCAAGCCCTGTAAGCAGAGAAGACACGGATTTAGACCTTGTTTCCATGGCCAGTGGAAGTGCTTTGACTGAGAACAGAGAAAAAAATAAGCAGCCACACAGATACTCAGCAAGATCTTCAAGTAAGTTATGTTTTTTTTCAATATCAGTTTTAAAGATCACTTTTAAATGCTAGGCAGAACTGAGCATGCTTGGAATCGCAAAGGAGAACACATGCTACTTATCTTTCTGTTTCTTTCTTACCTAAAACCTAGATTTTCTACAGTTCTGTTAAAAATTGCGTCATTAATATCAATAACCTTTCCTCTTGTGATTTTAAGCCAGGGGAAGTTCCCTGTGGCGTATGCTAGGTCTGATAATGATCGAGTTCTTAAAAGATTTTTCTTTTCTCTAAATTATAAAACAGAGTGCTTTTTCTGATGTTTGGTTTTTTTTCTTACAAAAGACGTTTGTAAAATACGTGTTTTGTTAACTGCATACCAGAACACATTTCCTTATCAAGCTACAGATTTCTGTCATGTTGATTACCAATTATGCTGTAGTATATGCATCCTAATGAACTTATTGTAGCTCAGTGGCAGAGGATCTTTTAAAGCCTTGTATCTTTATGACTCTAATATCATACAAATAAATGAAAAAATCTATATATAGAAAAAATGAAAAATAATACTTGAAAGTCATAAAAATGACAGAATTTAAAGTTTCATGTTTTATTTTGTGCAATGTAACTGAAGAAAATGTTATCATATTTCTAACAATATGACATACTATATCTTGTCATTTGTGTGTGATTTCTTTTCCAAATAAATGAAACTCCAAACCCCCAAACTGTATGTTACAGAAAACATAAGCAGTGTTAAATGACTTTGGCAAAATTATTGAAATTCCTAAAACTGTTTAAGTAGTGAAGTTTCTCGAAGTGCTTTATGTCAAAATAAAAATCAGGTTGTTTCATATATTATATGTAATTGGTGGATTTGCTTTTTTGTTATGTTTTCATATGTGCTGACTTTTCATTTTCAATGAAAAACAAATTAAAATTCAAGGAAAACATGTAAAAATACTTGATATCTCTATTTTTTCTGACATACTTTGCAATAAAGATTTATTTACATTATATTAGTCTACCACAGGCAAAAAGTAACAGTAAGTACAATTTGTCTTACTCACTGAATTTACATTCCTAAAATCAGATTGGATAAAATTTATCATCCTAGTCTAAGTTAATTGCATCCTTAGAGAAAGAACATTCTTCTTTCTCTCTGCCTGCCATCTTGGAAAATAATTAATTGTGTCCTGAGTTTTCCTGTTTCTCTCCATTGGCTAGTGATGAAGCCCCACAATTTAAATTAGATGAGATTTCTAACTGATGAGATTCTGAATTTAGTTGAGACAAGTGTAAGCTACTGATGTCAATGGCAAAATTATCATTATATTCAGAACACAATGTATGTGTATCTTGAATATTTGAGTTAAATAGTATACACTGTGTTCATATTAATAACTGCTGTTATAACCTACACTACACTTCCATCCAGAAAAATAAACAAGATTAAGCTCTTTCGACAAAGATAGGCAAGTTCTTCATTCCTATGTCAGGAATTTGGAAACAGTAAAGGGAAAAAAGTGTCATTGTATTATACCTTCAAAAAGAAGAGACTAGGAAGGGAGCAGGAAAGAAGAGACAACTGGTCATAAATGTGGGAAACAGAGAGACAGTTTATGTAATATATATGTATTTTCATAAAATACACATCCACTACAGCACAGTTACATAATCATTCTCCTTTCAGTAGCCAAAGAACTAAGGAAAAAAAGGCCTGAGTCTTACATCTTTCTATATGCATTTCTATACATGCATCTCAATAATGTTTTAAATCATGGATTTGAGGAATTAAACAGTGATGATACATTAAATTATCATGCATAAAAACCAGTCATTACTATTATCTTTGTGCAATTTATATGCAGTATATAAATACCTTTATTATATTAGTTCTGTGTGGCAAAGACTGCCGCTTTTTAATGATCAAAAATAAATTATTAACCCTGTGGTATCCTTAATCTGAAAACATTAGAAATTTGCCTTTCTTTATAATGTATAAATAATGTATTTATAAATAAAATATTCTTTATTTATAATGTATTAATTATAAAATCCTTTCCTGTTCTATTGGATCTCTTGGTTTTGCTTTCTGAAGTATTTAATGGAGAAGTACAGCAACTATTTTAGTGATTTAGGAAGTGTATTCTCTTTGAGTTGGCCTGTACACGTATTACAGAAGAGCTTAGAAAAAATTATGTGACCTTAGAGGTGCTCCAATTTAAATTAATTGTTAAATCAAGTTCCTGTGTCATTTTTTCAGGAGAATTCAACCTCAATGATTTCACAAATTGTAATTAATAAAAAGTTATTAAATTCACTTTGCAACATCCATGATCCTGACTGTTGCTCAGAATTCTTTTTAATTATTGGTAGGAAGTCTTCTGCAAACTGAAAGATATTAGAATATATCAGAGATATTAGTTGGGGATATCATATATATTTCTTATATATAATTTTTAATTCATTAATAGTATCAATTAACTGTTGAGATCCTCTGGGATAAAAAGTAAGGTCTAAAAGTGCAGGATAAATTATTTTCAGGTATGTTTACTCAAAAAAATCTCAAATATGTAAGATACTGAAAAAAAAGTATTTTAAATAGTGCAGGGATGTGACTGTACATGATCATGTTATTCTAGAAACAAAACATACATTGTTTCAAAGTTATTATCCTTTAATTCAGAGGGTATTTAGAAAGGCTAAGTCAAGATTTTCAGAAATATTTTGAGGAACTGCATAACTGTGATGTACTTTTTGTGGATCATATTTTCCAAGGACAGGTTCTTAGAGTTCCTGGTTGAAGAATTTTAAAGGTTTTATCACACAAATTTACTTTTTTTTTTTTCTGAAAAACCTGGGTCGGGTAAATTAAGCCTAAACTAACTAAATTCTGTTTCTTAACAAAACCAAATTAATTAAGGAATAAAGGAAATGCTGTGGACATTATATATCTCAGTTTATGGAAAGCATTTGTGTACTTAAAGTATTTGGTGTGGTTCCATATTATACGTTCTAAGGAAAATTTGACTGTGGGTTAAATTCACCAGTATTAAAAAAAAATAAATTATAAAATATATGTAACTTAAAGAAAGAGTAGAAAGAGTAGTAGTTGTTCATTTAGACTAATGAGTTATCCATCTAATTTAGAACCTTGCCTCTATTGAAGGGCAGTATTTTATGTTCTCAAACATACTAGTTTATATTCCTTCCAGAAATCGTAGTTATTTCTTTATGCTCCCTGATAACTAATTTTTGTTTTCTGGTTTTTGGGGTATTTTTGGGGGTAGGTTGGTTTTGGTTTTTTGTCCATTCTTGTCTGTCCACTGCTAAGATCTTAATTGCCATGGTACCTTGTACCAATAAGTTGCAGAAGTGTGTTAGAATGACCTTTTGCTGATTATATTTTCTACCTTTCAATTTAACATAGACTTATCTTGCTTTTGTAAAAAAGTTCAGGAGAAAAAAGTCTTTTCCCTTGATGTATAATTTCTCTGTCGTACAGATACATGAACCGTGATGGTCAGTGGCTTCCAGTCAGAGTTGTGCAAGATTCAAGTATCAGTCCTACACTCGTTGGTATTTTTATTAACTCCACAATATTGGTGTGAATTGGTGTTTTAATCCTTTCCTGAACTCTGGTAGTGTAGTCAGCACTAAGTTGCAAAATGAGCATAGAAATATTTTTGCAAGAATTGAAAGTTAAGTAATTTTTTTTTTATTACTATCTAATTTCTATGTACTCTGAATTTCTCTGTACTAATGTACAGTTTGTGATTAGGCTCTGCCAATCATCAACTCCATTCTTTTGTCCTAATCTGGTTCTGACCAACCAATGCTGGACCTTTAGATGAGTCTCCTATATATTTACATTGCCTGCGTATCATCTCAGTTTGTGGTTTTCTTTTCTCTGCAAATCTTAAACTGTATTTTCATTGTACTTCTTGTGTTGTGAACTGCAATCTTTTGACAGAGATTTAAAAGTACCAGAATTTGAAAGAGAAATGTAATGGGAGCTGTGCTTTGAATTGTTGTTTAAGATACTGCCCAAAATTCTTAATTCTTCTCTTCCATGAATTCTAGTCTTTCAGGCAGCCTCTGATAGGAGCAAAATACTGCTCTCCAGGAAAAAAAAAAAAAAACACCTTGAATTTTATCATTCCTTAGTCACCCCAAGTTCAAAAAAATGGCCCAAAAATACTATTTCCACTACAAAACAATTATCAATTTCAATTCCCAGGTAAATTCAAACTTTAACTGTTTGTCAGTGAAATTAAATTAATGAAGTTTAATAATGCCTTTCTCACAGTGGAAAGACTTCAAACTGAAAGGAAAAAAAAACAACCAACCAGTAACTTTTCACTTTCCTTTTTACATCTCTCTCTCAATTCTTATTTTTCTCTTGACAGAATGCCCACCTTCAATTTTTTTTACCTTCCTTTCTTTTGATAATGACAGTCGGTAGAAAGTCTTCAACTTTGTTTTAAGCAGTATATGGTACAGCTTTGCCTCTTAAAAAAAAATTCCTGCCTTCCTGCTCCTTTCTCCTTGGCATTACTATTGTCTATACATTCTAGTTCCATAGCTGTTGTCTTTCATTTAGGATTTTTAAACTCCCAGTGTGCAGTAAACCTCTCTTTTTTAAGCTCTCTCTTCATGCCTTTACTCATATTTTACCAAGGGATTTCTGATGGTGGGTGGTGTTTTTTTCTTTCCTTCTTTCCTCTTTTCTTTTTTTTTGGCTTGTGCAGTCTGAATTAGAAGTTTGCCATGTTATAGAAACTGAGTAAGAAACCTCTTAGAAACATGGGACCAAATATAAATGTACTTATTTAGTAGTGCTTTCAATTTCTCAGCATTTATCTGCTTTGTAGACTTCCTAGAAAATAATGGTAAAATTTATGCTTTCTCCTTAGAAATGTGTAGAAATTATGTACATTTATAGAGAATATTTACAGTACAAAGTACTTATTGTCAGCAAACTCCTGAACCCAATTTACCTTAGAAATCACAACTGCTGCCAAAGTTTTAGGAATAAAGCTGTCTCTCTTTTAAGTCATATCTGGTTATATGATGTTGATATAACCATGTGAATGTTAGTGGACAAGCATTTTGTCCAATAAAATGTAGTGACATGATTCCATACTATTAATATTTTTGTGCTCAGAAAACGAAGGTGTAAAATGGATGAGAAAGGGTTCTACAGTTATGAAGAAATTAAAATTTACCAGGCTTTGATACTTAGCAGAAAAACATCAATATTGCTTTGAATGTTTTTAAGCATATTTTTTTCCCACCTAGGCACCTCTGTACATCTTACCAAAATACAAAATATGCCTCAGAAAAAAATAATGTAAAATTTCCTTAGTATGGAAACCCTTAGAGATCTTAGAATAGAACAGTACCTAGGCAAAAAAAAACATGCAGAGAGATGGGATGATTTATCAGTGGCAGAAATCTATATGAATGTGAAGTTCTTTAATGACTTCCAAACAAAAGCTCATTCATATCTTGCTAACTTATGGTGCAGGTAGATAAAGTTCATGATCTTAATATTGTGTCACATCTAAATTTTAATTTGATGCTTTCTTTAATAATCTGTGAGAAAAATCACTGTATTCAAAATTAATAAATCAAATAAATACTTTTTATTCTATTTTAAACTTTCTTCAGTATACTTGTCTTTACTTGATGTCCTATATTTGAAAGTATATGGCACAATGGAACTTGTTCATGTGCAGACTTAGGTACTAAAACCTACTTTTCTGTGTATGGCAGTATATATTTTTTCCTGTTTCTGTCACTAGCCTCTTAGTTGATATTAGGAATCTTTTATTGAATCTATGTCACCCATTTTCCTACCTGCAGAAATAATAATCATTATATATACCATCCTTATATACTGTCTACGTATCTGCTGATGAAAGGATAATAGCAATATTGTTTAACCGTTAGGAAAGGGAAGGGGCCTCCTTCTCATTTGTGACATGGATAAACTATTTGGAAGTTGCCATGTCAACAAAAGAGTAATGTTACAGGTGGATATACACAGGTACAGCCATGCAAACAACAAACTATTTACAGTATGGTGACAAAATCAAGAGATAAGTCAAATGGTGGAACAATTAGTTCACAAAATAAAGATAATTGGTGACAACTTAGGTCTCACTCTTAAACTTTCAGAGTTTCTTAAATCCACTAACTTTTTTTTTTAACTGGGGAGATATATTGAGTAGCAATAGCAATGCAGTGGTCCTTCAAGAAATATTATTAAAAATTCAATAAATTTTAAATGTATAGTTATTATTATATTTATTATAGTATATATTATATATAATTATTGCATATAACACCTATGTTATATAATATAATCAAAATCATTATTATGAATTTATTATTTTTAAAGTTTATAATGATGAAATTAGGAAAAATCAGGTATGTATCATGAATTTCTTTCCAGTATACATATAAATCCTGTGTTTGGAATTTAAGTAAATCAGCATAGGTACCACTGTTTATGTGTGCAGAGAGCTATTTATCTTAATATTATCTGCTTGAGAACAAGGTTTCTCTCAAAAATGAACAGAAAATCATGAAGGTAAAAGTGAATTTCTGAGGTGAAATCCTGGTTTAATCAAGTCCAGTAAACCAGAGTTTAATGTGATACATGTATCTAATACACACTACAAAAAACTTTTGACTGTTTCTTTTTTTCTGTTCACAAGTATAATATCTGAGTATTTCCCTGTTCCTGCACTATGCAACCTTAATAACTTGTATTTTTCAGAAAATTTAAGGAAACACACATGTAGGCCCTGCTCATCAATGTAATTCCATTGATTTCCACACTCACTAGTGGTGTGTGATTAAGAAGAAAATCTGGACCAGGAAAGTACTTGTGTGTAAATTGCATAACGAGAATACTCATGCATACAAATATGCAAGATCAGAACTTTTTTCTATTTCTTAAGCACAGCTGAAAGATACTGCTTTCCTAACCATTTGAAATGATTATGGAGATTAATATATATTTTTCTATGTATTAGTAAACTCTCAAATAGAGTTACATATAGTAACTCTACATAAATAGTAACTCTACATAAATAGTACATACCTAGTCTTTTTGAACAGACTACAGAATGACAATTTACAAGACGCTGTTTAATTCACTTTAAGGTTATATTTTTAAAAACATGATCTAAATGCAAATTTTTAAAGGCACTTAGGGCTCTTGCTTTCATTAAATTTAACAGGCTAGTGAGAAAAAGATACATTATTTCATTGAATTTTATCATCTGTGTTTTGAATTAGAAAAATAATTCAAATTAGAAAAATAATTAGAAAAATATATAATAGGTACACCGAGTCATTTCCTAAGTTTTAAGTGCTTGATTTTACAGCCTGATATTATTTTAGTAGGTTTTTAGGTGTTTGGGAGTGGGACTGGGGTGGTGGGGGGTCGGGGTGGTGTTTGTTTCTCTTAAAGAGAAACCATATTAAAAAAAATAAAAAAAAAAAAAAAGAAGGAAAAAGTCCATTCTAAGACATTGTCTTTCATGTAATTTTGGTGCCCACTTGGAACCTTGGAACCACTAGGCATACCACAAGGATTTCTGTCATATGATATGAGTAAATAATAACAAATGTAGGTTTCTGTTGCTGCGAGGTATTTGTCAAGTAGCTTCAAAAATTCAAAAATTTCTTGAGGCACTGAACAGAAAGACCCAGTAATGAATGTTGGGCTCCTACAGAGTTGTTGCATTGGATGGCAAAGATGAGTCTATAGATTTTTTTTTCCTGAAGACAATCTTTCCATATTTTTTTCCTTCTAATTTGTCTCTTTTTTATTGTTGACTTTTCCACACTCGGATTTCCTAAATCTTTCCTTTACTATGAACAATTCTTTTTTCTGCTTCTCCAATTTCTTTTTCCAGTGTAAGCTTCCTCTCGCATCCACTTTTAGGCTTTCTTTCCACAGCTGCCATTGAGTCTTGTGTTTGCTTCCACGGATCCTTGTCTGATTACCTTTTTACTCTCTCTCTCAATTCCCTTTTTTATCCAGCTATTCCTTGCCACTATTCCTCAGGTTCATCGGCTTCTACTTTAAACTTCCTCCAAACTTGGCCTGATTTACTATACTACTTAGGCAAATCTTGAGTGTAGACTCTAAGTCTACCTATTCTTTGTATCCTTTCTTATCATTGCCTGTATTTTCACCTTTTTTAATTAGGTAAATTCTGAGAGTTAGGGCCAATCTAGTGCCCCTTAATCTGTCTTCTTACTCAGTTCTGCTTTGCCAATTCACAATCTTCTTCCTCGAGTTTTCTCTCTGCCCTCAGTGTCGGTCTGTTTGTCAAGTCATTCTAGTCACTTATACCAGCTCTGTCAGGGTATCATTTGCCAAGTTAGCCTTAGTTTCTCTCACCTTAACTCCAAGTCAGTCTCATTTCTCTCTCAGTTTTTAATTCCAAACACTGCCTCTCCTCTGAGTCTCCTTCAAGTAGGACCTTTGGTTCTGTTCTTCTCCATGGTTCCTGTAGCTAGGCTCCATCTGCCACACAGAGCATGAAGCAAGCAGGCTCTTAAGTTCCCTGACCTAGCATGATCTTCAGCGTTATTTTTAGGAATAGTCTTGTTTAGCTTCGTGTAGCATCATGGTAAAGCACAGTTCCATGTTGACTAATATTTTAGGGAATATAGCCAAAAAAATCAAGAAAGTCTCCTCCGATCCTGTAGAAACTTCAATTTGTCTATACTTGATCCAAATTTGGACAGATCCTAAAAGCAAGGCTCTGTTACTTGGTGGATTTCCAGTCCCTTTGCAAAGGGCAGCATAAATATTTTACATATTTTCTTAGAAGTGACCGACCTTTCAGAAAACTTTGGCCAAAGGCAAAATACTCACTATGTAAAATTTCATCCTAAATAGTCAAAAATGGGGAAACAGATAAGGAGTGGAAAAACAAAATAAATATGGGGATTTAGTAACCAATGGTGCTAAAAGTCCTATTAGTATTTAGGAAAATGTTATATTTTACAGGGACATATTTGGAGCATTATGTTTATTATGTTGTTTATTAATGGCAAGTAATAAATGTTTATAACATTATTGTACATGCCAGACAAATGACAGACCTGAATTCTGTCATTTGACTGAGTCACAATTTAGAGTTCAGGTTAGTCAAGTATGTAATTGTCAACATGATCTGGTTAGAACAATGTCAATGTTTGGAAAACAAAGCTATTTAAATTCAGTGTTTCTATAAAATTTTAAAATTGGTTTCTAGTTCTACCAACTTGAAATCAAGGAGATTTACCAAAAAAAAATTATTTGCTTACAAAACATTAATTAAGCATGAGTATATTTTATCTTCAAATCTCCATATGGAAAGGGTATATATCTTTACATATTATGTGGGATTTTGTATAAGATGCTCCTGACACTTCTCAATGCTATTCAAATATAAACGTGAAATAGAAAAAAAAAAATAATGTAAATTTTCAATACAGTAAACGTATTTTTGTTTTGATGTAAAAAATGCAACTAAAAAAATATTTCAATCCCTCTTCACTATTGCCATAACAATATTAAAAAGTAACTTTTCTGAGATTGTAGCATTTACCTTTTTCACAGATCTGCTGAATCTACTTTCTTTCCAGATCTCAAATTGAAGTAAACGCTTTGCTGCTAAGGATTCGTTCTGGTCACTTTCATTAAAATGTTGAAGTTTTTTCTCCATGCCTTCTTATGCTGTATTTGCTCTTAAGTAATACAATATGGTAAGGACTTTGAAATAAATTATATCTCCAGACACACAATGTTAGGTGGATCGATAAATGCCCTATGACGTCTACTATACATCATAAAATTTCTATCATAACCTGTTTAACAAAGCTTTTCTTCTTGGACACCAAGAAATTCATTCAAAGCATCTTACATATTGCATTACTTATCAAAACAGAGGATATATAAACCTTGACATTTGTTAAAAGACCCAGGCTTTAACCAAAAAAGACCAGAACAAATCAATAGCAGAAAAGAGATTAAACAACAGAAAAGTGACTGCTTAGAAATAGAAGCATGTTAACTTAACCCGAGACAAGCTTTCAGCACATACTCAAAAGAAATGGTTATTTGATATATACAGGCACCTGAAAATCTCTCAGACTATACTGGAGCTTCATACAGTCAAATAGTACAATTAAATGAAAGTACAGTAAATAACTGTTACAACCTGTCTTCCAAATCCTAGTTTGGGATAGGAGAAGTCAAATTGCTTTTCTTGGCTAAGATTTTGTTCCCATATGAGTGGGTATTAGAATAACTGTACATCACGTTAAATTATACTTAATACACTTGCCAGGTTCTATTTAATTCTAGTACCAGTAATGGTAAAAATTATTATTGTTATTATTATGGTTGTCAAAAACATCAGTTCTTTCTAGAGTAGAACCAATGTAATAGTTCTAATTTATATTTGTAAAGATACTTATATACGGGCTTGAAACAATGTAAATTTTTCTGTTGTTGCCTTTGGATAATAGAAACGGGAGTATTTCTATTATTAATTAGAAATAATTATATTATTAATTATTCTATTATATAGAATAGAAAGTATTAAGATCATGTTTACAATTATTCATAAGTCACAAATGCATGTGTGCATACCTATGTGTATATGTACACATACTAGTAAAGTTATATGCCTTACAGATCTCTTTATAGCAAAATATGACTTTAAATGTCACCTTTTATTTTACTAACCAAAAAGTTCTGATAATAATCATAGAATCATAGAGTGGTTATAGAATCATAATAATTTTATTCACTCATTTATGCTAATATGTGAACCATTCATTGCAAGGCATGTTGCAGTTTAGGGAAAAATTGAGGTATTGCAAATCTAAGGTTGATGTAAAAACTGTTCACATCATTAATAATGCTGTAAGAGAAAACTATAAACTCAAAAAAATCTGTTGAGGTGTAAAGAAAGAGTTTCAAATAAAGTAGACCCTGAAGAACAGTTAAAGGATCTCAAATATTTTTAATACTTTCATAATACCTAAATATCTGACCTTGTAGCACTTGAAGTGCATGCTTGGTAGAGCATTTTAAAAATGCAAGATTTTTTCATTTTCTATCAGTTGTTGCTTTTTGGTGAATCTTTGCTTTATTTTTCTGTTCATTGAATTTAGTATCCCACTTTTAATTATTTTCTCCCCTTTTCCTAAAATAAAAAATCTCTTAAAGCAAAGAAATTTCACAACTTCCCCTTCTCACATAAGTATGTCTATGTCCAAGTAGAAGTAAAGCACAATAAATATAAGTAAGGACAACAAATATAAATGAAACAAATATAATAAAGATGCAGTTATCTATTAATTTGAATACATTTATGAATTTTGTTTGTTTGTTTGTTTGCTTAAAAACAACAAAGCTGTATTTTTAAGGAACATTTCTAGGTTCAGTCTCTTAATTCAAAGTGACATTGTTGCCTTGTCTTGTCTTACAAGACTCTCTTGTGTCTCCTCATCCCCTTGATCTAGAGAAAATTCTAACCATTTACTAATAGGAGCTGCTTTTATTGAATATTTCTGAAGGAACAAATTGCCGGTTTGAACAGAGTCGGAAAACCTGTTGTAAACACGGGTATGACAAGAAAATAACTGAGTTTTATTTTTAATTTATATATAATATTTTTACTTCCTGCAAGACTACCTAGGTGCTTACTTTACACTTAAATGCAAAGTTGCTCTTAGTTCACCCCAAGAGCATTCATACCTAGACTTCCACTGAAATAGCAAAAGACAGGGATTAAAAATAAGCATAGTAATTTGTGGGCACACATATGATAAATTAGGTGAGTCCTATGTTTGCAATGCATTCCATTCCTATATTTTCATTTTTCTTTCTGTTTGTTCTTCCATTAAACTCCAGGAGAACGAACTTCAGTAATAATAATTCTCATATTTGCCTAATACCTTTATTGTAAATGAGATTTTTCTCTGCTTTATGACACAATTTTTCAACCTTAAGCCACTAGCAGTCTGTAAGTGTAATGTCTAGGAATTAGGAGTAATATGAATAGGAGTAAGCAAGCTTCACTGTGCTTGAGAATTCTTCTTCAGGGAATAGGCTGTTGGATCTCCATGACAGTTTTGTTTCTCGTCACTTCAGTTAGACCAATAACTGGAGCAGCAATACTGGTAATAATACCCTTCTTTTTGTACTATTTAGTAGATATCACAAGTGCTTTATCAGAAGAGCAAGCATAATTATGCCCATTTCAAAGATGAGAAGACGGAAAATACAAAAGGAGGAATTTGCAGTGTTTTAAAACAAACCTGTCTTGCCGATATTTCCTTCTAAATTGGTTGATCATTCCCTATAGTGGTTTTATTGCATTTGGCTGAAAGTACTGAGAACTGTGTGAAGGATGGAAAGAAAGATTCAGTTTATCTGTCTAGGTCACTACTGTAAAGTTTAAAACAGGCCTTAGGAAATCTTACCAGCACTTCAGACTATATAAAGAGAGCTGTGACTTTGGGATAGCTACTGAGATGTTAAACATGCATCAAGGGAGCAGAGAGTTTATAACTTTAGAGTATTTGGGATTTTGCAAAAAACACCTTCAGGCTGAGAAAGTTATCCTGCTCTATTACTGAGGGTCCACAAATCCTGAGCTGTGACTCTCACAGACATGTAAGCCGTCATTTTGTCAGACATGCACTCAAGATTAATAAGTTGTTATTACATTTTACTCACAAAATACTTGACTGCTCCATCCTCTGAACAATGCATAAATAGATTACAATTAAAAATTAAAATAATTAAATTTGTGAACTTTTGACTCTGAAGTTTAGACAAGCATGATTCATGCTATGATGGATACGGCTGTTATTCTGACAAAATAAAAGAACATATATATATATAAAAGAGTAATTTATTAAGACTTTTCACAAGTTTCTTATAGCAAATTACAGCAAATCTTCAGGGATTTTTATGGAATAATAATACAATGTATTGGAAGGGCAATATATGCCCTTCAATTAATTACATACACTTATTAGTGGAAAGCTAGAAAACCTATATTTACAAATTTCTGAAGTCCATCATGAAAATAATATTTAACAGTATAGACAGGTTCATAAACAAATGAGGTTGTTAGTCCAGAAATAATCCAGATTAGGCAATTGGGATGTGGTTGACTTCCTCTTTCCCTACATTACCATTTTAAACCAGTTTTCAAAATTATTATTAATGGTTTTGTTCTGGAATTTGTATTTATTCTGTTTTAAAAATAACATAATAAAACATTTTTTTTGACAAAATATAGAAGTACATAGCTGGTATGTCTAGTTTACTGTTAGCATTGATGCAACTTTGAAGATAATTGCACAAGAAAGTCAGTCTCAGGCATAAATTGTCCCCAAGGTTCTTTTCCAGTCTATACATGCAATATATATTTCCCTTTTTTTAACAAAGAACACATTCCAGTCTTAAATATTTTTTTTTGTTTAGCAATGTTTGCAACTTCAGAAAACATCTCTCTAAATTAAAGGAGGGATGCAATTTTTAAAAATATTATTACCATGTTAGATTTATTTTGAAGTTTCACTAGTTAACCACTTTATTTACTAATTTGAGAGTTTCATCCTTCAGTGAATATGGTGTGGTTCCCAGTTAAAAGAATTAATGGAAAGTTTAGTGCTTGATTAAATAAATTTTATTCTTTGCTCTTTAACAAAAACCTTTCTGCACTAGAAATATCTACTGCCATTTGAGTTGATAAATTAGAGGATCCAATGGCAAGGAAACTGGGAATCCTGTAAAGACAAGACGTCAGTATTTTAAGCCTTTCTCAGGTTGATCTACATCTGACAATTGACTACATCTGTAGAGCCATAAGAAAACAGAGATCATGTTAAAAATGCTTGAAAGCTTTTGATTGCAAAAAGAGATAATTAATTTTTTAATTTGCAATAACGTAAAATTTCTTAAAACTGTAGGCTGAGAAAAGCTTCTTACATTTAGATCTAGCAGACCACAGAAAAACATCCATGAGAAAACAAATAAATTCTTGCTGTTTAAAATTTTTAGCTACATTGTGTATACTAGCAGATAAACTTATATGTGTATATATATAGATATATATAAAACCTGCTGTACTCTGAACATCGTATCTTTCTCTTGGAAAGACTAAGTTGTCTTTCACAGACAATTTCTTCCTTACAGATGTCTAAAAAAATATATGTCCAGCTGTAAAGTGTTGGTTTGTGTAAAATAAAGATCAAAACCGGGTCTACTGATTACTTTATTGAAATAATTGTCTTAAGTATTTTATAGAAACTATTGTCTAAATTACTCAAGCGTCTGCATGCATGTCAATGAAAGTGATTATTTCATGTATTTCTCTGTGTGATTAAACTTTCTGTGGCACCATTCTGCATCAACTTTAAGTATTCCAGTATTAAGTATTCCAATATTAAGTATTAAAAAAAAAAAAAAATCTCTTCTATTTGGCCCACTATGGTAAAACCAGAACTTCTTAATTCAATATATCTTCTGAACTAGTTCTCTGTCCACTTGAAGGATGAATCACATTACTAGTTTCTGTGTCAAAAGCATTGTGTATGTCTATATGTGTTTATTTAATAGATGTTCAAAATGGACAGGTAGCCACACTTTTGAATACATTATAATTTTGTGTAATGATTTTACTGTCTATTTTTATAAGGAGTTTGTTTTCTAAAAAGTACTACCTTGTGGAAATACTTGTATTACTTTTAAAACAGTGAGCTATGCATAATTTTAAAAGTTGTGTGCTATCAAATGGGACATTCATGTATATTGCTGTCTTAAAAAAAAAAAAAAAAGCAATTAAATTTAGGGAGTTTTGCTCATTTGTTTGTTAATTTCACATGTCTGTTTATTGTTTAGAAAAGAATATATCTACTCCAGAAAAATCTTATCTGGGCCCATCTCATAAAGAACGGATATCATTTCGAGACCATCCAGTCCAGCTCAGCGGAGGATGGGGAGCAGGAAAAAAAAGGCAAAAGTTTAAAAATATTAACTGAATATTGGTGATAGTTTAACTAGTTGATTTAATCAAATACGGAGAGCATATGTAAAGCTGTTTCTTTTTAAGCCCGTGAATATACATTGTTGCATTCTTATTTATTACCAATATAAACAGCCTCAGTTAATGACATTTGACTTATTTTATTATATATGGTTACAGTGGT
Source organism: Scolopax mira (assembly GCA_004320125.1). Taxonomy (NCBI): domain Eukaryota; kingdom Metazoa; phylum Chordata; class Aves; order Charadriiformes; family Scolopacidae; genus Scolopax; species Scolopax mira. Next base: position 60,763 of record BJBW01009321.1, read on the forward strand.
TTGGAGTTGGGGTTTTTTTAGTCAAAGTATTTTATACCTGTCAGTAAGTTATCATAGTTAGTGTTTTCAATTACTTATATGTTCATATGGTGTAGAATGCAGAACTGATTAACCCGATAAGAGTTGTTATAGGGTGAACAAGTTTAAGCTTGCTTATAAGAACTGGTTGAGATGTGCAAATGTAATAATGGTTCATGCTCATGTGATGTATGTCACATATCAAAACACTCAATTCTCATTTTCTCACAAATAAAATAGGTGCTTACAAACTATATTGTGAGCTGTAACAGCCAGCAATGTCCTTCTTAGAGAGGACTGTTTAGAATATTTTACTGAAGCGTCAAAAATTCACAGCAACCTAGAAATAGTGGAGAGGTAATTACCTTTCCTTAGTAATACGAGAAGTCCTCTAGAGCTTTCATCCTGAATTATGGTCATAATATGACAAAGCAATCTGTTATAGTTTTATACTTTCAAGGACTTCTAACATTTTCCTAGAGAGTTGAAGCAAAAAATCAATTTACTGGGTTCTTATTTTGTTCTGGTGTAATGTAATGTTACGTCTACATGACCACTGCTAACCCAGATTTATTTGTTCATGTAAGCCAGACTCCTTCAGACCCATGTGTAAAAGTTTTGCAGTGCAAAGAGATCTAGAGAAAGAAAAGAAACACTATTTCAACTATTCGTGGGTATCTAACTCATTACTTCTAGTGAATGCTTTGTCCATCAACACACAGGACAGAAAATGTTCCCTGATTTCAAAGCCTAACACTATTTTAAAGTTTTCCACTTTGAGGGTCAAAGTTGCTAATTGGATCTAGAGAATCTGTCTTTGGTATTTCCTCATCTGTTTTTGTCCAATATTGTGAAGCCTCAACCCCCTACGGACTGCGAGAGTGGTGGGGAGGCTAATGGGGCTTGAAACTTCGGTCAGTAAAGAACATAAATTCTTATGTTGTGGCTATTTTTAAAATGTACTTAAACTACATATGACATTTTTTGTGAGATGCTTTATGTGCTAACATACACGTATGACTATGGGTTGAAAGCAGTTATCTCCATTTTTGTCAATACTCGCATTCATTTCCAGATTAAAAAATGGCTGCTCTCATGGAAAACCTCCATTAAATAACCTTACTCGTTTGAATCCATGTGCTGTTTCTGTTATCATTTTACTTTGCAAAAGTCGGAGAAGATTTCTTCACTTTTCTGAGAAATAATGACCAGTGAAGGTTGCTTGGCCTGACTATATAAATGCTGTGGTTGTCGTCAGGTTTTAAAATATCATTAGATCCTTAAGTTATCTAGTTAGTTTCACAATGTATGTAGTAAGCATTAAACTGAATTTCCAGATCTGTTGTATAATGACTTAAATGTTACCCCCAAAGACTGGAGCTTCTGTGGTTTCAATTATATCTTGAAGGACACAGGTTTTATTGGAAAACCTTTGTTCAAAATACTTGGCCGTGCGGTAGTATGGCCAGAGATATACCACTCTTACGGGTGTTAATTGGAAATCAAAATGCTAAATGAAGTAGTTCATAGGTTAACGCTTCTTGCAGTTCACTCCATTTGACTAGAGTGTCCAGAACATACTGCACATGACCACAGCTGTAGATAAGATATTTTTTATTTCAGATTGCATAAATCTTTCTGTATCTGTATCATCTATATCTTTCTCTATATCTAAAAAAGATCTGCTTTATAAAATTTGTCATAATGAATTTCTTGTGCTGTCCAGGTGTTTCTGAAAGGGAAATACGTCCAAGCCTAAATAAAATGTTTTGGTAACATTTTCAAAGGTATTTTATTTTGAAAATAGAAAATAGTAGCTTTTAAACACATAATTTACTAAATTATAAATTGGAGTGACAGTATTCACTTACATGCCTTTTCAGTTGCATAATATACTTAGTCTGATATTCCATAAGTTGATATTGTCATGCATAAGTTAAATAGTATACCAAACAGTAATCAAGTTATAAAGTATGCAAAAATATGTTGCTGTTTCCATTACATAACATTGTGATGTGTAACAGGATGGTGTCTTATTGTTGTATCCAATACATTTTTTTTAAGAATCGCAGTGTTGAAAGTACAGTGTGTCCAGTCAAATATGGATAAATGTGCAAGGTGCAACGTCAGTTCAAGCTATCTGCAAGACCTTTATTGCTTTCAGGAGTAAGGTGAAGCAACCCTAAATCTGGGCAAAAGCCTGCTGTTCACAGTCACATCTTACGGTATGTAAGGTCAGAGGTAACACGAATGCTACACATGGTGACAGATTTATGATATGACTTTTTCAAGCCTTTTTCTGCAGGGCAGAAAGCTGTTCCGTGCTTTCTTTGTGTCTTTATTGGGTTTTCTTTTCCTTCTCCCTTTTTACTTTTTCATTTTCTTTTTCTTCTTTTTTTTTCATTTTTTTTCCTTCTGTTCTTTCTCTCCTCCACCCCTACCTTCCAATACTGTAACTCCCATTTAGGACAAAATGTATTCTTAAAAGTTTCTCTGTCAGTCTGTTCTGATGTTGGAGCGTCTGTGAGTCACAGTGACAGCCCAGCAAAACCTACATCACAAACCCCTGAAACTGCGTGTTTCTGGATGCACTACTGCTTTTTGTGGTGCTCCAGACCTCTTCGCAGCTCACTAGCGTCATCTCCTCGGCAGTTTTTTCTGTTCCCTGTAGATCCTTAAACATAAAAGAGGAGTAAATTCGTGGGAATAAGCTTTTTAAAAAATCATCTTTGGATGTATGAAGCTCAAGTCTCGAAATGTAGAAAAGCAATCATTCAAAACTTAGAATGAGACAACTGAGGTGCATTTACGCATTGATCCTTTGATGCGTATCATTCACCAAATCGAATTTCAAAGCTTTCTACAAACTCTCCTGATCGGATCCCTGCAGTGTCTTTTCCAGTTCAACTTACCTGAAGGTCTGCGCAGTAGTTCTTTAAATCCTCCGTCGTTTGAATGGTGGCATTAGGAGCATCATTACCTTCTGCAACAGAAAAACTGCTCCCCAAAATGCATATTCTGAATGAGAATGAAGTGTTAATGGTACTCAGATAACCCACACCTGAATGACAAAACACTGAGGAAATGTTTCTCGCTGAATAACGGGCAGATTTTCCTATTTGCATGTTAAGACACTCTTAAACAGTAACCATGCTGACTGAGATTATTGCTCAAATAGATTTATTAACAGATCTGAAAATAGCAGGGAGACTATTTATCTATAGCATAGACATTGCTTTGGTGAAGGGTGAGGTGGTGTCACATTTTGATTTAGTAAATCATTATAATTAATTATCAATATTCCCGCTATGAATATGAATTAAACATGCATTCAATAAAGGAATGTCTGCTGTATGTAGTGTTTACATTTTTTTAAAAAATGACACAAGTGACATCCAAGTCTGGCCCCAGACACATGGGTGCAAAACTATCACCGGGTTTCCTACTACAACTGTTGTATGCACTAAGAGGAATATACTGGATTACTATCCTTTTGATTTTAGTGTCATATCATCATGATATACGGAGGTACAGTCTTTCCTTGATACACACTGAAATTACTCCTATTAGCATTAATAGAAGCCAGGTTAGTATTCTGGGACACTGCTCTATCTTAATATGCTTTTGTTTAATGAGAAAAACACATACAAAAAGTAGCTATTACCACATGGCCCCAAAAAGGCAGGAAAGGAACTCAACCATATTATAAAAGATTGAGTAGCCTGATATCACATCTGAGATCCAAGCTGTTTGTACTTAGCTGTACTAGCTGAGGAAAAAAAACAATGCCAGCAAATGTTATTGTATTGTTTATTTCTTTTTACAGTCATAATTGAACAACAAATTTTTTTTTTTTATAGGAGCTGCGAAAAGCATAGGAGCTTTGAGTAGTACTCTGTGAAAAGCAGATGAATCACAGGCTCTGCTGATTTCATCATTGCATAATGTCTTAAGAGAATGGAAATCTTGGGCCACAGTGAACTACTGCAGCACTTGTTAGAGCCTGTGTGAGATATATATACATGAAAGTGGGATGGTAACTGGTCATGGGTGTAACTGTGGTTAAGTAGGAACGGGGCACCTCTTTCTTCTCCCATAGAAGCAGAAAATTGTGCCTAGAGTAGAGAAAAAGACATAGGTGTGGCCTGCAAGTAACAATATATGTCAGTCCAAAGCAGCTGATGGGTCTTTTGAGAGCTGCTTCTCTGATTTTCAAGGTAGATGGGGAACAGGAAGGTGGTGACCACATGCCCTTGGATCCGTCCTCAAGGCACTTTTTGGGTGCCAAGTTGTTCTGAGGGTTTGTTAGGACTAAAATCCCTAGGATTTCCTAGGAGGGAAGGTTCCATGATGGCCAATGGATGGGAACTGGGTTTTCAAAGAGTAGAAATGTTGTGTAACTGCCCCAGACTGGCCATCCTTACAAGGACTGGAAGTTGAAATGAATGACATTATGAACTACACTGTTATTTGCAGAGCAGTTGGACAAATGGATTGTTCTTCATGAGCACAGGTGGACTTTCTCCATTATTTTGATGACGTGGGTGCTGGCATAACAGGTTAGCACATACCTAGCTGCCAAGGACTAGCATTTGTTCTTCTCCTGGTCTTCACTTGAATGATAGATAGATTTATTTGGACTTAGCAACTCTTTTTTTAGTTTCTTAGTGATTGCTATTTCTATAGATAGAGGTTTTTTGTTGTTTGGTTGGTTGGTTTTTTTTTGTCATCAGACACTAAACAAGCCCTAGGTGGAGGCAGAATTACTCCTAGCTGAAATGCGATTGATATCTCTTTAACAGTAAGCAGATAAGAGCATTTTATATTGGTAATAACCAATGCTGATTTCACAGTTAAGATATGATAAAAAAAAAAAGAACAACCAAGTTTGTTAATAGCTGGGGGTCGGGTTTTCTTTATTCCTAGTGCATTCATTTGTTAAATTACTCGGAGACAAAGAAACCACAGACTAGCAATTTTTTTTATTTATTTTTTTTTCTTTTTTCGGCGAGGCATTACTTCAAGCCTGAGCGCAAATAAGCAGCACCAATTAGCTGAGCCACAGGCAACGTGCCCGACCGATATCCTGAGCTACAAGTCAGCTTTTTAGGAGACATCACTACAACTCTTTAGTTAACATCCTTATAAAGGTTAAATGCCTCCGTTTCAAGTCAGCTTCATTTTCTTCCCTTGCGAGCCACGCTCTGAAAATGCGAACGTAAAAAAAAAATAAATAAAATTAATTAATAGACTATTTTTCTGTTACATTCTGGTCATTAGATGCGAGGTGTCCCTTCAGAACTGCTTGTGTTCTGCCACCGTCACCGTGTGTAGGAGGTTCGAGAGGTTATTCTTTGCGAGAGCACAAGTCAGCCATAAACTCGACTCTAATTTGCCGGGTGTGGTGCCGTTCGCGCGATTTCATTCCTTTCTCCAGCAATTTTCCCTCAAACGGCCGTTCCCGTGATGTGAGAAAAGAAGGGAAAGAAAAGTCACGGCTCGGCGGGCGACAGGAGAGAAGGAGGATCCATCGAGCACTCAAGAAATGGTGCTTCCTGGTGGCTTTTTCTCTTCTGTCGCCGTTTGTCCTGAATTCGCGGCTCCTGTGGGCGCTCCCGCGGGGGGAGGGTGGGCGCCAGCCCCGGCGGAGCACGGAGGGACCCGGGTGTGCGTGAAATCCTTACCTGCCTTTCGTGCCCCGTTTAACGCGCCAGGGCGTCGTTCTTCACGGGGGGGGGGTCGGCCCCGTTTGATCTCTTGTGCGACTTTTTTTGCGGCCTGATTTAAAAGCCGGCGGCAAAGAGCCGCGTTTTACGGAGCCCCTTCGGGTCGGTGCCGTTTATTGCGGGTAATGCCCGCGGAGGTCGTTGGGTTCACGCAACGTGTGGCTTGGCCGTGTGCGGGGTTAAAGCTCAGAGCCCCCACCGGGGCGGTGCGACAAAAAAGACGCGGCCCTACTCTGGAGGGATGCTCTCTGGACGGGGTGGCAAGTGGTCCGGGGAGGGGGGCGACCTGCTTTCTCTTCGCGTCTACCTCTTGCCGGCTTGCACCACCTTCGCTTTCCCTGATTCCTTGGTAACACCCGCCCCGGCCCCAGCACAAACGCAGACACAAATAAGTGGCTTTCCTGCTGGGTCACGTACCCTCCCCGTGGGCCATTGCTGCCTGGTACCCTCTAGAAAGAGCCACCACACAAAGGGGGTAGGGAAAAGGTCTCTCGCTGTGACATTTGCCAGGTACGGGGTTTGTCAGGAAAAGTGAAATACTCCGCGGCAATTTGTAATACAGTGGATTAATTTTGATTGCCCAGGGTAGAAACAAAAAAAAGACTGTCTCTAACCATAGACTGGGGGCTGGCTTTATTTGCCAATATCAATATTTGTGTGGAAAGCTTAAAATATGTTGTTTTTCCAAGAGCTGAAGTTTTAAAAGGGGGGGAGGAGGAGGAGGCCTGTGGATGAAATATTAGCAGCGTATCGGTTAACCGCTAAGTCTTTTTTTGTATTCATCTAGCCGTTTCTGGTAAAAAGGGCAGAGAGTCTGAAGACTCGGGGATAGATGCTCCTTAATGAACGCTGCCGTTTCAAGAGATACAGGCAGCTCTCAGCAGAAGACAAAATAAGGCTGAGACTGTACAGAGCCGGGCGCTGAAAGACGGGAATAAAATCGCTCTGTGGGTTTCAGCATCGCTGAAATTACACATTTTAAATCGGATCTAGCACACATCGCATTGGAAAAAAAAAAAAAAAAAGAAAAAAAAAAAAGCAACGGTTCTTTCGAACGAGCTAGCCTTGAAAACCAGCAGTCCCTGTCAAAGCAGCTCAATGCATCCTCTTGTTAGTGCCTCCAACTTGAACAGGGTTCTATTTCTTAGCCCCTGTCCCTTCTGTCTCACACCTTCCTTTGGCTTCGTGCTTAGAAACCAGAATGTCGAGCCATATTTCATGCCTTAGAAGAAATCAATTCATCTGAGATGACAAGGCAGCCCCCCACACACTCTCCAGGCCCCTCGATACGTTCAGAGCCTCGGGGTCGCTCCGGTAATGTAGCCCGTATATTTTCGGAATTGTCCCAATATTAATCAAACTGCCAGCAGGGAAGACCGCGTAACTTGCAAAGGAGGATTTTTCTTTCGGTTCGCTCCTTTGCAGAGGTGCGCTGGTGCTGGGGGCTCTGCAGTCAGAGCTCAGTCGCGGTGGGAAAGCGAGAAAGGGGTTATTGGCAAAAAAAAAAAAAAAGGCTTTATTTAGACTTCTACATTTAAACCTCTTAATCAGCTCCTTTTGGGGGAGCTCCCCCCTCTCTCCTTGGAGATAAATTCCCGGGGAGAAGCAAATGTTCGCCCCTAGCATACTGCATAACGTACTAGTGAGCGGCTTTTTCGGGTTTGGGTTTTTCTCCTAAGGCGTCTATTTCCTTGATACGAGGAAAGGTGTTGGCATTTTGCTTCGCCTGTGTCTCTGTAATTTGTTGGGAGCGGGCGGGGGCAGGATTTGGATTTCAAAGAGCAGATCCAGCTGCTGGAGCACAAGCCCGGCTCGGCTAATTGACCCAGCAGGTTTGTCCCCCCGTCAAAGGCGGGTGGGACAGACGCCTCCTCCAGGAACCGCGCCATCTCAGGCTTCAGGAAAGCAGAGAAAGACTGTGCCTGTCTGTCCTGTCTAGGATCCCGAGTGGAAAACCAGATCCTACTTTATCACGAAGTGCGGAGCAAAAAAAAAAAAAGAGTATCCGAGAAGCATCTCTAGGAGTAGATCTTCCCGACAGTGCCAAACTGCAAAGGGGTTTTGAGTCCCACGGCCTAACTTTCAAATCCTTTCTAAACTTGATAAAGGGCTACAATAGCAGCCCGATAAAGCATGGATTAAATTCTTGTAGGATTTGTTTTTATAGCACATATGTAAGTAGGATTCATTATAATTTGAAGTAGATCAAGATAAGAGATTAATGCTTTTATAGAGCATCTCTGCTGAGATTTCCTATGGGACTAAGATTAAATCCACACACTAAATATTATCTCATTCCATTTTGTGTTGAAAGAAACGTTAGACGCTTTAAGAAGAGTCATTACGTGTTGCGAGAAGAAAATCGTCGAGGTTCGATCAGCTCTGACAGCAATCCCGCTTTCCTAACGGGCGGAGAGGGGCGAGGGAACCTTCCCATTCACCATTTCTCATCTGCCCCCTGAATCTACCTTTGAGGCACATGAAATCTTCATTTTGTCTGTGCAGGTGTCACACAGGAAACCTCCCAAACAGCTGAGGCGCTGTCAAAGCGCCAAACTGCAGGAACCGTGAAATGATCGCTGTCATTACGTTTTGGCTGGTTTGTGGACAAAATCCGCGAGCTTCTGAACCTCGAGTCCCGGCTGGGAAAGGCTCCAGGCTCGGGCCCAGACTAATGAGAAACGACACATCACTTTCCCTCCGCTCACTTCTAGGAGATGAGCGGGGCTCAACGGGGTCGTTCTCTGCCGGCGCAGAATGAACATTAAATTACCGAGTAGAAAGGTGGTCGATTTGCTCCTACGTATCCCTGAAAACGTAGCCCTAGATCCCAGGCTTTTGGTAAAGTCATTCCAAACAACGCCAATTAAACACTTCCCCCCGAGTGTAAAATCTGAAAGCTACGCACCTACACCAGCACTGATTCTTGTTTGTTTTCTTAGGTGGATAAAAACTGCCCTTTAGGATGAAAGTTCGTTAAATGGTGCTTGAACGGAGATTCGAAACACAATCGTTACTTTTAGGCATTAGGATAGTGATGCTTAACATGCTGTAAAATAAAAAAAAATAATTCAAAAAGAAAAAGGAAAAAATATAACAGCCCCCAAACCCCAACTTCTTCCAGTGTTCATTGAGATGTACTGCACTTTTTTTTCTTTTTTTTTTTTTCTTTTTTTTTTTTTTTTTTTTTTGCTGGCAGTAAGAATATTTCACAGGATTCTTCTCACAAACAGGATGTCTGGAAAAATTATAACCCGGCCAAGCTAGATTCTGAATCTGTAATTTGCAATTTGCCGCATTCCGCTGGGAGGGAGATGGGCAGCGAGTCGCGCAGTGTCTCTTTACACCTTCTCCCGCCTCCGCAGGTCAAGTCGCTCTGTCCCAGGACCTGGAGACGGAAACCGGGGACTTCTCGGAGTGTTCCTCTGTACTAACTGAACCGACCTAACACAATAAATTCTCTGGGTCTGAACGTGAAACGAGCAACCAGGTAAAGCCTCGGCAAGGAAAACAGAAGGCTTGTGGAAATATGGAACCATTTGAGCACCTGCTTTTCGAGACAGCGAGTTCCCTTCATATTTCACGCACCCTCTTTCTTCCTGCGGTTGTTGGGGTACTCGATCTCATTCAGCTTGTCCTGCTGCCAGCACCCAGTCGCCCCTTAGTGCGGGGGCTAATCCCCCCGCGGGAACACCCAGCTCTCCTCCTCGTAGCTTCCCCTGCCATTTTCACGGATAACCGGAGTATGTGTGTATGTGGAAGGAAGCGAACAGTACCCCCAAATTTCGTTTAGCCCAGTCCCGGGTAGTGCTGATTTCTTCCCATTCAGTCCCTAAATAAATTTCGTGCTGTGACTTTTCTGGAGGGAGGAGAAGTGTTGGTGTGAAATAGATTTAAAAAAAATAAATAAAGCCTGCTCTGTGTCCCGACATCCATAGTTAAAAAATGGGGCTTAGAAATGGAGCGGAGGGACAGGGGGGAATGGGTATTCCTGGGCATTTGGAAGAGAGGTCCTCGCCTATGTTGATGCCGTTCTCACTTTAAACAAACGGAAGAATTTGAGGAGAACCGTTCAGGAGATCCCTCCAACAAGTAGCAGCACCGTTTCGGCTGGAAGCTGCCACCCAGAGCAGCAGCGTCAGCATCAGCTGAGGACCCAGCAACGACCACCCTGTCCAGGGCCAGTTGTCTCCTTCCTTGCGGGTCCGGCACCGGACTCGCACGTTTCCTTTCCTAAATCCATTCACTTTTTAGGCAGCGAAACGCTTGCCATTTATGCGGGATTCTCGTTCCTACGCTCGGGTCTGTAACTCGTGATCTCAGGAAGGGGAGGAATGCGAGGGCGGAGCGGGGGGGGTGTAAGACAACCCGCCTTCCCCTCAGGAGAGCCCCGCGGATGCCGAGGCGGGGAAGCCTCCCGCGGTGTGCGCTCCCGGCTTATCTCAGGGGACAGGCTTCCCCCTAGGAGCTCCTATGCACTGCAGGGGCGAGCTCCTTCACACCACCTCTGGCCACGAAACGTCTCTCCATCACACATAACACCCTTTCACAGAAGGTTTAGGAGATACTCCATCTCTGGAAACACAGCGGCACATCTGCACGCAGCTCTTAATAACCGGGCTGCCTGACGGAGGGAATCAGTCCCTGAAGAAAGATGCTTTTCAAAGCTGTCTCACCTCAGCACAGGATTTTTATTTTTTTTTTTTCTTTTGCCGCCTTCTCCCCGGGGATCTGTCCAACCCCTTTTAAATGGTTTTAGCCCGCTGAAGTCAGCTTTCTGTTTTCAAGCTTTTAAGGAGAACGAATGCCATACGTGGCGCCAATTCTCCCCTAGGTTACATCTCTCCTTCCCTTTGAAGTCAGCTGGCTTGCACAGAGGTAAATGAGAGCAGAATTTGGCCCCTGGAGCTAACAATGATGTGGAACCACTCTGACTTTTATTTATTTATTTACTTTCCGGAGGAGGAGGGACGGATTTTAAGATCCGGTTATAATTTGTGTCGCTCTCTGTCTTTAATACTCAGATATTGTTAAGCGCATCTATAAATCACGGCGCTAATATCGCCGGGAAGGGCTTTGCAAAGACAGGGCGAGAAGCCAGTGGAGTCCCCCCTGGGGTGCAAATGCGACGGGAGGGGTCTTTTTTTTCCCTCGGCAGAGACGGGCTTGGGGGGGGGGGGGGGGGGGGGGGGGGGGGGGGGAGAGCAGAGAGGACGCGACAGTCTCTCTTGAGCCCGGTCCCCCGCGGGCTTCCACCGCCCCGCGGCTCAGCCGCAGCCGCCGGGGTGGCCAGGTCGCCCCGGGAGGGAAGGGAGCTGCGGGGCTACCGGGGTGGCAGGGAGGGAGAACCGTCGCCGCCGAGGCATTTTTTTTTGCCGTCCGCGGGACACGCGTGTCCCCGCAGGCAGGCACCCGCTCTCCTTACAGCCTCTCCACAAAAAAAAGCCCCGCTGCTGCTGGGAGCCCTTGGTTTTTTTTTTACGGGCACATGAGATGCTCCTTGTCCTCGGCTCCCCTGGAGTTTACTAGCTGCCTTTAAAGTGGGACATTTATTGGAATAAAAGTGGATTGCAGCCTGCAACAACGTTGCATGTGTCTTTCATTTAAAAGACACCGAGAGCTCCTTTTTTTTCCCCTTTCTTCTCTCTCTTTTTTTTTTTTTTTCCCTCCCCCAAGGCATTTAGTGCTTTTAAGGCATAGTTATAAACAAGCTGCCGAAACGCCAGCACACGGAGATGCGGGCGGCGGGGGCGGGGGGAAAGGAAGAGGATCTATTTCCCTGGGTCTGGAGCAGGCGTTGCTCCAAAAGGTGCAAGGAGGGGACGTGCCGTTTCTTCAAGAAGAACCAGGGGACGGGAACGACCCCTGGAGCGTCTCCTGAGGCCTGGGTGAGGCAGCGGGCTGACCCCACTCCCAACCGGCCACGCACCGCGGGTACCGCTCGCCCTCCGCGCCCCGTCCCCTCCTCCCGGGAGCTGACAGGAACAGCTTCCACCTCTCTCTCCTCACAGGCCGGCAAAGCAGCACCCTAGTCCCCATAAAGCAATCCCAAGTGCCCCAGGGCCACCTCCGCTCTGCTCTCCTCTCCCGCCGCTCCGGCGGGGCCGAGCATCCCTGCCAGGACGGCAGCGGTGCCCGTCGGTCCCCCGCTCCCGGGCTCCGCGTCTCCCGCAGCCGCTGGCGGTGTCGGGGGCAGGTGAAGCTGGAAAACGAGGTAGAGATGCGGAGGTGGAAGCCCGGGATGGCAGGGAAGGGGAGGTTGTGTGTGTGTCGGGTGATGGCTACAGCTCCTGGCACGCAGCTGAAACGAGCATCCCTCGCGTAGCTGTCCCTTTCTCCGAGAAAGTATCAAACTAGAGACCAGATGAAGAAGGGGGGGAGTTGCTCGCCGGGAAATACGCTGGACCTGAACTGGCCTTCTCTTCACCTTTAGCTGGGTTCACAGGAAAGGTCTCTAAGACGCTCAGCAGGCCCGGCTGGCCATTAACGCACCTATACTTCAAGCCCTCATTAAAGCTTCATTCACTTCTTCCCCCACATGGGGGAAGGGACATTGAACTAATTTCTAAAATACCCTTAATAGAAGAGGAAAGCTCGGGCCCACGATGCTGAAATACAGTTCTGAAGTGATTGCAGACTCGGTTATACTTTCCTCCGATGAGTTCTCCTTTCACCAAGAATCAGGGAGCTGCTCTTTTCAGTAATTTGGGCCTTTTCTAAATAGTTCCCTATCTCACTCTTGCCCGTGCTTTAAATCCAGAATGTGCGTGAAAGGACCAAGGAATTCAACACTTCAAAGCTCACACTTTGGGTGAAAACTACCCCCTTTTTCAATATCCATAGGAATGCATGCATATACGGCTCATTTCTTTTTCTTTTTATTACCTAAGACTCTGTTTTAATACTTTCATTTAGAAACTGTATTTTTTTTTTCAAGTCGGTAGTGATAATATTTCAGGAGATTTAAAATAAAGGACCTGTTTTAACCGCTTTGCACACATACACACAGAGAGGCAGGCTGGAGGTCCGTTTGATAGCAGCCAAATTCTTTTTTAGGCCGGTTTCTGATGTGAGAGATTTCTAGTTTTAAGTTCCTCTATTTTCCATTCCTGCTACACAAACAACCGCCTGCAATATTTCTGTCTCTGTTTAACTCTAGGACCGAACTTCTGAGCTGTTTAATAAAGAAGGAACACCGGTTCTTAATTTTACAGCTTCAGAGAACAGGACTGCAGCTACCGAGGTATCAGTCAAATTGATTAAAGAAGATCCTTTACTTGAGGGTATGTGCCCCTGAAATTACCTTGCTCTAAGCCTCTCGGGGAGCTTGGGGGGAGAGGGAGGGAAGCAAGGGATTACTCTCTTTCCAGGATCCCTGGAGAAATGCGAATGGGTTGCAGAGGTGAAATGTCCTTTTCATGTGTCCCCTCTCCCTCCCTGACTCCCCTCACCCTCCTCGCATGCCTGTGTGCGTCTGTCTGTCTGAAACGGATCTGTCTGTCGAAAATGGGCCTGGAACTCCCTCCTGTGTTGGGATTAGGTCTTGGGGGACCTGGGGTGGAGTTACACTCCTTGCCTATTTTCATATTCATTAGAAATGGGAGGTTGCATAAGGAGCCCTGCTGAGCTTCAAGATATAAAAGCAACTTCGGGTTCCCCCTTTCAAGACAAGACAAATCAAAGGCTCAGAGGCAAAACAGCTCCCTGAGCTCTGAACGTCTTTCCCTCCCTCCTTCCTTCCCTCCCATCCACTCACGCACTCTCCCTCCCTCCCCTGCTCACAGTCCAGCCTCTGTCTAGGGAAGAGGCTCTCAAGCAGCCTTAGATGATTATGGATTTTCTGAGCGAGAAGTTTGCCCTGAAGAGCCAGCCGAGCAAGAACAGTGACTTTTACATGGGAGCAGGAGGCACTTTGGAGCACGTTATGGAAACTTTGGACAATGAGTCCTTTTATAGCAAAACGTCAGGCAGCAAATGCGTGCAGGCCTTCAACCCTCTGCAAAGGGCTGAGCATCATGTGAGGCTGGAGAGGACATCACCCTGCCAGGACAACAACGGTGAGTCGCCATCCCAGGGGAACTCCGGCGAAGCCCCCGCGCTTTGCCCAACTTGGAGATGTAGGAGGGAGGCGAGGGCTTCTCCTGCCCACGGAAAGCAAAGGTGGTGGCACAGGCTTTGGGTGCTGGCGTGTGAGGGGCTGCCAGGTAGGAGTAAAATAATAATAATAACAATAATAACAGCAACAACAGTAGCAGCAGCGATGATATTATTATTAACGACACCTGGGGAAGGCGATCCCGTACTTCAAAGGGTTCGCTCGCATTTCTTCCCGAGCTGCCCCTCCGCTCGCTGCCCTGCCTGCCGGCCCCGGGCCGCCCTCCTCAGCGTGTCCCCGCCGCCACCACGGGAAAGAGCCGCGCCGAGCAGGCGGCCACATCCCGCCCGGCCCCGGGGGGACCGACAGGCCGGCGGGGGAGACGACGGACGGGGAAGGGCCGCAGTGTTGGAGAGGCGGCGGCGGCAGCCGGCGGGGCTCGGCGGGTGCGGGATTGCTCGGCCACCGCCCCGGCCCCGCCGCCGGCCCGCACCCCCCGGTCACTCCCGGCCGCCCCGTCCCGCTCCCCGCCGCGCCGGGGGTCGGGTCCGGCGAGCGGCGTCCCCCCCGCGCCCGCTGCGGACTCGGCGGAAAACGCAGCCCCGGGTGTCGGCGGCGCGGCGGGGACGAACGGGGCTCGGCCGGGCAGGTACCGTTAGAGGGTGGGAACGGAAGGTCATTTGGTGGCGTTCGGGGACACCGGGGTTTTTCTTCTGCCGTGTTGCTGAATAATGCACGGCAGTGATTCTTCCTACCGACCGATAAAGATTTAGGTAATTCAAACAACCGTGTTAAATATTTGGGTTTTTTTTTTGTTTGTGGTTTTTTTTTTTTTTTTTTCTTTCCTAGCTGATAGGTAAGGAGAATGTGGATTATTTGAGGCATTTAAAAGTTTCACCGTTATTCCAACACATTGTAAATATGCCTTAATTGCACCCACGGATCCATTCCGAACCCCTCCAGGAGCAGTAAGACCTGGACTTTAAAATCATGTGTAGAAAATCAGTTTAAAAAATCTCTTCCTAGCAGAATCGGAAAACATGGTTAAGATCAGCTGCGATAATGAGATTAACAATGTTTTACATTTTTTTTACTTCATTTTTTTTTTGAGAAGGTCCTTTTTGTATGAAACAGTTTGTAAGAAATATAGATTTCTGCAAGTGCAACTTAAAAAAACCAAACCAAACCAAACCAACTGAAAATTGATTTCCACATTGAAGTTTTTCTTAATTAGTTCATTTATGGTGTGCCTTGGGGACTTTGGGGCACTTCCTATCTATGTATATATTGATGGTAAGTACCTAAAAATTGTGTTTGGTTAAAATAAGATCGGACTGAAAGAAATTACGGAGGCTGTGAGAAAATCCCAAAGCAAGTTTCTTATCGTATGTCACATGCTGTTTTTGTAATTTTTAATTTCAATATAGCTTTAAACTTTTTTTGCCTGTTTCCAACGCCAAAAAAATAAAATCCTTTAACATATCGCACGACTTTTTTTTTAGTGATGTGAGATATGTAAAAATAGAAAAAAAAAAGGAAATGTTTTAATTTGTTATGAAGAAGCTACAGAAAAATATTTCTTATCTCTACCACTTAGATTTTACCTCAAGACAAATAGTTCCTGCAATCCTTATACAAAGTATATGAAACGATCTCTTTTAATAAGTTAACATTTTGCAGAAACTCTCTGTATTTTGTAACCATAACAAACTTAATTGGAAACAATTCCACTTTACAAATCCAAGAGAGGTATATGGAATCTATTGAATTTGTAAAGCGAAGTTAATTTTCGGTTTCATTTGCTTCTTGATTTGTCAGTTCACAGCTACTTAGTTTCGTTCACAGCTATTTTGTATTTTCTTAGAAATAGAGTTTTTTACATCTGCTTCCAAGTTTAAAGGCACGATTGTCAATAGCTTTATACTGCTTATCTTATACGAAAATCTGTTTTGGGCTAAAATTCCTTATCTGTGCAGCTCTAGTTGAAGCTGATTTCATGGATTATTAACTACTTTAGTGGCAGAGTAAAAGTATTCAAGTAGTTTTATGCAGTCTCCTTAAACCGAAAAAAAAATAGATTATATTTCCAGATACAATTCTTAGTTAAAATTCAGTGGGATACAGTACTTTTACTCTGTTTGTAGTTAGTAATACTGATTCTTCTTCCACGATCTCGTATGGAAATATGCAGTCACATTGCATCTGGTTCCTTGCGAAACTGTTTTACAGGAAACCTTGAATTTAAAGCCCCCCCCATTTAACCAGCTATTTCCCTCCCCCACCTTGTGTACAGTGAACTATGGGATTACTAAAGTGGAAGGACAGCCTCTTCACACAGAGCTGAGCAGGCCCATGGACAATTGCAACAATCTCAGGATGTCCCCGGTGAAAGGGATGCAGGAGAAAGGGGAACTGGATGAACTTGGTGATAAGTGTGACAGCAATGTCTCCAGCAGCAAGAAGAGGAGACACAGAACAACTTTCACCAGTTTGCAGCTGGAGGAATTGGAGAAAGTATTCCAGAAAACTCACTACCCTGATGTCTATGTAAGAGAACAGCTGGCTCTGAGAACAGAGCTCACTGAGGCCAGAGTCCAGGTAGGAACCAAACTTCAGCATTTCCATGACAAGTTGTGCATTGTAGGAACTGGTAAACAACACCCTTGGGGATTGTACAAAAGCCCATAAAGCTAAAGTTAAATAGCTTGTTTTGCTTTATTTCTTCATGGATATGAGCTGCAACGCTTCAGTACTAAAATTACTTGTTATGTTTTTAAATGTCTTGCGGTGTTGTTCTAGAAACTTGTTTAAAGGATGAAAAACCAACATCAGTAGTAAAGCAGTCTTGATCTCTGGTAGTCCTGGTTTACTGTCAGAATTCCAGGCAGCAAATACATGAAGTGTTATGTGTAAAGATCCCTTTAAAGAGATATTTGCATGCACTTCAGACTGATGATGATGCAGAACTCAGCCACAGAGGCTTTTCTGTGTGTTACGGCATGAAAAGTACAATCTAAAAATTCCTTGTTTAGATCCTAAGAGTATGCAGTGAAACGGCATGTACATAGATGTGTGTGCGTATATGTATGTGTTAGTGTCTGTATAGAGCAAGGGCATAATTCTTTCACCTCTAGTGTACAGAATGAGCTTAAAAATCACAAAATTGTGGAGTACACTTAATGGTTTTAAACTTGCATAACAAATGGATAATGTTATTCTAATTTTCGGAATGAAACATATTGTTGACCACGTAGTGCAGTATTTGAGATCTTAACTGCATGTGAAGTTGATTCATTCAGTATGTGCTCATGCAGTAATCTCAACAATATTTATGGCTTTGGACATGTAATGGTGAGAAAAGAAGCTAAATATCCAGGAAATGCAGTCCTTCCCCCATTCAGACGCCTTCCCTTAGAAAAGGGTGTGAGCTGCATTTTGTGAGTTTATCCTATTTTTAGAGATCTTCCCCACCCTGGTAATGCTTATAATTTCAATTTAGAGAATACCAGTCTTGTTGATTCTTACAGACTGGGATTAATTTTTTTAATTTAGTGACTTGAATATGATAACAACTTCACAACTTGTAATTAAACACATACTCACACATGCATATAAAGAAAGAGACGTCAGTGCACATGCATACAACTGAAATTAAACCAGGAACACTTTCAGAAATGAACTCAGCTAATTAGTTTTATAAAGAAGTGTTTTTCTCATGTCTATTCAACCAGATAGCACATTCTCTGTTGTCATCAGAAAATAGCGTCCAAAATCATGTCCCAGTTACATCGATACAGTATCAGTGATGCTGATGGAATTTAGTTCAGTGTCTTTTAGCTCTTCAGGCTCTGGGCAATCACTCTCCTGTTGAATTTGTTGCCTTTTTCTAAGTCTGACTTCCATTCATTAGGTTTCAGTCTTGACTTAAAGAAAAAGCTTGTATAATGTTAAAATACTATTCTTCCAATTTCATAATTCTGGAATAATGAGAACCACTCCAAGAACAGATTAATACAGAATAGGAAGGGGAGAATTGGGCTAAAATGTGTCAACTGACTTTTTGTCACTTTTTTTCCTAAGTTTTGGAAGCTTCACATGGTAAAAATACTAAAAATAAGAGAATAAATGTGAAAACATGTGTCTTCACCAAACTCTCACAGAATAGCTATTTCTATTTTATTTCAGCATGTTCTCCCCTTTCTTAAAAGATAACTAACCTTTGCATTTCTCAAATGCTAAATATGAAGGGAAATGGTGATCATTTTTATCCAGAGTAGCAACAGTATTCCATCACAAGATTAAGCAATTTAAAAGGCCTTACATCATTAGAGGCAAGCATCTGGCAATGCAAGGATAACAAGCAGCAGATTTTTACATTGCTTTGTGGAGGCAAATGGTTACTTTATCTCTGCCAAGAGACAGTTTCTAGTAAAGTGATGTAAACAGAAACATTTTGGGGGATTGTCAAAAGGAAAAAATGTGTGTTTTTTTTCTCATTTAGTTACTATAAATTCAAGCAAATTGTTTGATTTAGTTTAGCAGAGTGATCAGCTGGATACCTTACCCACATTTCCCTTCACCGCCATTTCATCAAGATCCAATTTAATATTTGTCCTGCATACATGCAGAGAGAGCCAACCTGAACCTAATTTATCTAAGTTGTTCTCTTTCCTGCTGTATGTCAGTGAAGTAATTGGCACCCATTTTAAGGAGATTGTCAAGGTCTTTTTTCAATGAAAGAGCCTCATTACTAAATTCCCTTAGCGTGTTCTTGATGCCTCCTGTGGAGACAGGAGGATATTTTTTTTCTTTTCTTCTCTTTTTGCTGAGCCTCAGGCATCATAAATAATATAAATTTACCAGCAAGGTCCCTAAGAATATATACTTAGCACTTATGTGC
Source organism: Scolopax mira (assembly GCA_004320125.1). Taxonomy (NCBI): domain Eukaryota; kingdom Metazoa; phylum Chordata; class Aves; order Charadriiformes; family Scolopacidae; genus Scolopax; species Scolopax mira. Next base: position 79,502 of record BJBW01009321.1, read on the forward strand.
ATGGCCCTTGTTTTGATTGCCAAGTAAATTTTAAAAGATTGCACATACTAAATTTGCAACAAGTTTGTGGAAATTAAAATGAGAAAAATTGTGCTCTGTTTTTTTAAGCAGCATCAAAGGACAGAGAGTTCTCCAAAGATCAAGGCAAAACCTGAATTATAAAGCAAACAGTGCTATTTTAAATATCCCACTATGTATCTATCCAAACAGATTCATGATCTATTTAGCAGGAAGATTAACCAATGGCATTGTTTCCATAAAAAAAATAATGGTTCTGTTAGTAGTGTGACTTCTTTGAAAATAATTGGAATTTGCTCATGGCTGAACAATAAAGACTTAGTTGGATAATATTACTTTTATAAATGAACAGTTACTTTTCTTAGCAATCCCTTTAATTCACCAGGATCAGTCTTAGTCCAAACCAAATAGTTTGAATTTTTTTTTTTTTTTAAGACCACAGGATAATGACAGAAATTAGTCACAGCAAGAAATGTGCATATAAAAGGTTTGCGATAACACCCAACACTCAAAATATTACAGAACAGTCCAAAGGTTTTTGAACGATAAAAAAAACACCTTTAGTTGATACAAAGGCATTTCGTCAGATCTAAATTATTTCAGAGTCTAATTGTGAAGTGCTATTCTTTGTTTTTCCATTGTCAGAAGCACAGATTTTCCTAACACAAATGTGAAAAAATGTCACAATAGTTTTAAAGCTGTCTGAGAACTCGTGATTTTATATTATCTTCCTGCTCTATTAGCCTTCCTTGGAAAAACCTTTTCTGAAGCACAGACTACTGTCCTGGTGCAAGCTTTTTCTGCCCTTTCATTACAGCACTTGACAAAGATTACGTATACCTCTAGGAGGCAGATCATAGGTAGTCACATCAAGGCAGTGGGCATAGATAACTCGGAGAAAGTTTATTTACAAGTTGACTTGCTGTTACTTGGTAATTTTCCTCTATAGAACAGAAGTCTATCAAAATTGGCACTGCCTGATGGATTGATCTTTCTTACGCCTTTTTTTTTTTTTTTTGTGGCACTAGAAAGAAGACATCATATACTTTTAAAATCAGCCAAAAGTAACTTAAGCAGGTCTGACACTGACAATATTGAAATTGCAAAAAATTCATCCTCAGTCAGAGAACATCCCTTTCTCGGATAAACTGAAATTTTCAAAGCTACTATCCAAAATGTCTTGGCTTTTTCCTAAGACTCTTTGTACACTATGTATTTAGGTTTGCCTTGATGACTGTTTCATCATTTACCATAGGTTTGGTTCCAGAATCGAAGAGCAAAATGGAGGAAAAGAGAACGCTATGGTCAAATCCAGCAAGCTAAGAGCCATTTTGCTGCCACTTATGATATATCTGTTCTTCCAAGGACTGACAGCTACCCTCAGGTATGGTAAAGACCACGTAGTACTTTGCTTTCTCTTCCATCCTTAGGCACACATGTGCACAGAAGGTGCACAAAGACTTTCCTGTGTTTATCTTTCAGTGTTTTTTAGACATGTTGACAGGACCTGCTACTGTGAACAATATTTTCAATTTCCAATATGTATAATTAATGCTTAAAATACAAGTATTTTTTAGACAACAGTCTTAGGAGCTGCTGAGTTTTGCATAAGTTATGTAGTGATGATGTCTGTGCAGTGAAGTCTGTTCTGCACGTGAAATTCTGCAGGGATTTGAATCACTTCTAGGTTCATACACAAATTCTGGCTCATTTGGATTGACAGGAATGATGTAATATTATATAGTAAGGTCAGAGTGTCACTTCTAAGATATTTATATTCATAGGTATAGCTGCCTTAACAACTCTGGTCTTGTACGCTTTGGTAAGTTGTGGCATAAACTATGTGATCTCTAGGCAACTTCCTTCTGAAGTATCAAACATGCACAATTTCTTTATTGACCTCAATAGATCACTGAATACAGCAGGTCTTCTACTAGCATGAAACCATATTATGGTCACATGCAATCAGAATTGAATGTATATGGCTGGGAGAGGAAGGCAGGAGCTCTCTCAGACAGCAGTAATTTGGGGTTTGGATTTTTTATTTTATTTTTCAGTTCTCCATTAGTATAAAGTAAGGTATTACTGTGTAATAAGGTCATAATCTTCTGTTTCTGTTCTCCAGCCCTTTGGTTTATTGCCTTGCCTCACTCTCTGCTATTGTTTTTCTGCTTGCTTGTTTTAGTACATTGAATACTTTTATTCTGAAACCATTGTTTTTCACGCCTCTAGTTTCCCAGTACTTTTACCACATAATTAAAAAAAAAAAAAAGCACCATACAAAGCAAAAATCTTGTATGGGTCCTTCTGGTAGAGTCGTTCCACTGCTCATGTCCTAGTGCTCTTCTAGGTCATTAGGTAGCAGGGTCTCTTCCAGCCTCAGGAAATTATTTGTATTCTATGTGGACTTGCTTTGGTCTTGCTTTACATTGTCTGAATGTGGTTAGCTTTGATCCAGAGGCCTTTGGCCCATGTGTCATCTACCCAGTTGAAAGTGCTTCAGCTCTGAGGAGGTTGCATGTTACTAAGTTTGGTGCCTGGGCCAGAGTTGTTTCTTGTTCGGACCCAGCTGCTCAGAACATGAACACAACCATTTCACTCCTGGTGACATTTACCAGTCTCCTGGTCTTTATTTTAGAATGTAATAGTGCATTAACCCAAATTACATAAGAAACCACTGTACGATACACTCTGTGTTTAAGAGGGAGGACAAAATATGTGTTTGAGATGTACCTGCGTGGAGGTGTGCAAAAAGACCTTAAGCACTCCTAGGCAGATTCACGGAAACATAGATGTTCAGTCACTCACAATCCACACTCAAGGTGTCCAAGTATCTTTTGAAGGCTTTTCTGACTCACCTATAGCATCACAACAGATGATAAAAAGAATAGTACTTAAGCTTTGGGCTTTGTATCTTTTTGTATCCCTTTGTATCCCTGACCCAGTTCTCTAGATTAAATTTCGTGTCTCCAAACTCATCTTACAGTTTTAGTAGAACTTCATCTACAATTTTTTCCAGTTGACAGTTTCATTAGCATAAGGAAATGGAATAATGCAAGCCATTGGTAAACACTTGAAATAGTTGTCCTAAAATTAATGTTTTTAAAATAGAAACACTTCTGAATTATATAATGTCATCCATAAAAATCTAAACCTCATCCATAAAAATCTAAACCTAATGAAATATCTATTCTATAGTTTCAGATTGTTAAAAAGATGAGTCAATTAACTACATTTTTATTAATTGATGTTAAAAAACATCTCTCCTAGACTAACGATGCAACTAAGTTTCATCCCGGCAAAACTTTCTATCATTAATTTATAAGTTCTCAAAACCAGGAGATTGAAATGGAAATATTGGTTCCATAATCTTAAATAAAACACCTCTTAAATGTATAGAAATATAGCATGTATACTCATAAAGATAAGTGTGTAGTACTCATCTACAACCACAGACTAACACACTGCTGATAAACAGACTGTCACAAACACGTAACGGAGTCCGGTCACCTGCACGAGAAAGTTATGTTGTGCTGTACATAGGGTACTTCATGCACAGGAACAAAGAGTGGAATAAAGGTGTGAATCTGCTCTACACTGTTTATTTCAGTTGAGTGCTTGCATATATAACTTGGCTACATGATAAAAGCCCAGTGTCTTGCTCCTCAGTGAAGAAGGTGGCAACTTTGCTGTATACTGGACTATGAATAGGTATCCAGGCAATTATCACAGAACAGTCAATGCAAGTTCATGTTCTTGCTAACCTGGTGGTCATTCTTCATAGTTTCACATTCTTAAATCCCCACTTTCATTAAAGCCATATGTGTATCATATATATACTATTTCCAGTGACAATCTTTGAGGTGATGAAACTTCATATTAAAAACACAATGACTACTCACATCACTGCATTCAAATCTTTTGAACTAGATATCCGTTTAGAAGTGCCTCCCTTTTGGAAAATAAATATACAGTACATGACTTGCTTTAGACTCCTTAATCTGTCCTACAATTCAAGCAGAAAGAAATATATTTAAAATTGTGATCTGCATTTTTGGTTTTAGTGTTATAGATTGATTTCTCAGAACAATTCCATTATTTCAGTACAGATAATGCAAGAAAGGAAATGACATATCCTTATTTTTGAAAATTTTATTTTTAAATTTTTTTTTTATTATTTTTTTCAATCTTTTTTTTTTCTGTCTTTTTTCCCATATACAAGCACTTTTATTGTGACATTGACATGACTAAATATTAAACAGGCTTTGCCATACTTTTGAATAACTGTTTTTTCTTGGGGATTGTGGAACACAGTTCACTTAAGCTTCATACGTCTTCATAAAAGCCTTTGTTAACATGGGGGAAAACAGATTCTCTATTGCTGGCAAAAAATATAGGATGATGTTGAAAAAGGATAAAATCAAGCCAAGATATTTACTGCTGTGTGTCAGAAGAAACAGGAACAAATGTGAATTTCTGGTGTGAATTATATGAATTTGCAGTTTGAAGATTTCTGTTTTGAGACCCACCATGGATATGTTCCCAAAACAGACATCCCACTTGCATTCCACCAGAAACATCAGTCCCTTTTGCAGTCAACAGAGGGTGTGGAGACCCCTGCTTAGTCTCTTCACCAAATATCTCATAAGGCACAAATTAAGAACACGATGCTGTTTTGTCTTGTGTGACAATACAAACCTGAAATGTTTTCCTGTGTGGAAATGAGCTTTTCAACTTACTTCGTACAGAAGGTTGGCTCTAAATCAGAGGATGGTTGAGGTTGGAAGGGACCTGTTGGAGGTGGTTTAGTCCAACCCCCATTTCTGTAATTCATCCTCATTTTGCTATTAAATTACACATCTTTATCTTCAAAACAGCAATAAACAATTTAGAGTTGATTTTTTTTTCTAGACCATCATTGTTTACTTTGTTAATTCAGTCTAATGTTAACTATTTTTACAGTATACTTACTTCAGGTGGTATTTATTGTGCAAAATAGTTGCTCAGCTGGCTGCCAAGAAGTTAAGTACCTCCTAAACTGTCCAAATTCTTCATATATAGGTCTTCCACTAATTTTACTGGCCACACCTGAATTACAGAGGAGGAAAGTTAGTACAGTATTCCAAGATAATCATCTGTTATTCACATGTTTTTCCTAGGCTTTAACATTAAAAATACCACAGAGTTGTTAAGTTTTCACTCAAATGAAATATTTAACATTTGATAACATTATGCTAAAAAATAAGATTTTATTCTAGGAAAATATTATATACAGTACTTTTCATTCATTTTAGTAAAAGGTTTCAGTTTCTTTAGTTTAAGTATTTAAGCTTCAAGTTTCTCTTGCAGATGCAACATGTTGTGGTCTGTCATCTTAAGTGCACTCAGAAAACAAATTGCTGGTTAAAACTCTTATCCCAGACACTCTGAGTCTCATTAGCCAGAGATATTCTGCTGATGATATGAAAGCTAAGAGGCAGCGTCTTAACATGAGTGAGGAAATGAATGTAGATTCACTTCACAGCAAACTTTACTTCAACTCACTTGAGTAAATGAGCAATACTTGATTTGGTCACCCAAATATGGTGCTATTTAAGAAGTCTTGGGATATCTGAGACACTGTTACAGCACTAATGAACAGGACTTAAAAGAAGAATGCGCCCTTTAGAGGAGGGAGCTGGTGGTCAGATAAATTGTTAGACACTTGCATATAGGAAAATTAGTCACAGGGATTTTTATGCCAGAGATGTGTTCCCTTTAAAGTTGCTGAAAATCAGGTTAATTAATACAAGGTATAAAATAGGTAAGATGAAATTTAAAAGTGTGTTTTTGTCTATGATGCATGGTTCAGCTGCAGACACCTAAAGTTATCTTAGATGGATCTATATACTATATTGAGAGAAGAACAATAAGAAGGCTCTTTAGCCTTGTTCTTCTCTTACTTTATTGGCATTTACTTGACTACTTTTACTTTCCTGTGTCTAGTGAGAAAGCTAATGTGACAAAGTGTGCTTAAAATGGCCAGATTTTATATTTTAGCATTAGAAGTAACAAGGGAACAAAAAACCTGACACAAACTTTTATTTTTATCCCTTTCTTATTTACAAACAAGAGTGAAATTTGATCAAAAGCCTACCCTATTATCATATAGATCTCTAGCTTTCCCTGTATGTGTTAAATATATAAAGATGTCATCTTTATAAATGTAAGTGCATCAGTGTGTAATTAGAAATTAAATTGTATCTTTGAAAAGCAGATAAAAGGGGCAATGTTCTTCTCCCATATAGTCTTTTTCCACACTTTGTGTATTTTATTATTGCTTGTTCTTTGTGTTTAGTCCACTTGTTGTCATTGTTCTTTTAACTGTTTTTCATAAAATCATAGAATGGTTAGAGTTGGAAGTGACCTCAAAGATCATTAAGTACCAACTCCCCTGCCATGGGAAGGCATTTACTTGAAAATGAAGGCAAGACTTGGATAGCACCGAATTTAATTTTTTTTTTTTTTTGAAAAGCCCAGAGTAGTACAGCTGAGAATCCTGAAGAGACAGAAACATTTCAAAGGTATGGGAACTGGAGTGATATAGAAGGTGTAGAAAGAAGGGAGAGTGTTGAAATATCAAAAATAGAAAAAGGAAGAGGCTGAAGTTTACATTCCATCTACCAGATTGATAAATCAAATTAAATCTGTTGAACAGCATGGCATCACATGATTTGTTTTGGCAATCAAAGAGTATAGAAGTGCTATCAGTATACATGTGTTATGTACTAAGTCCTTGGATCATCATTACTGTTCTGCTTTAACCCTAGTACATATGGGTAATTCTCATTAACAATAATCAAAGTTACATGCTCCAATTAAATATTTCATATGGCATATATTAGACACCACATGTTATATGACTTAAAAAGTCTTTTAACTGTATTAGATATATAAATGACACTTAATCACAATAGTTCATTAAAGCTATGGATACACTGATTAAGTAGATGTGGTAGACATATCTGAGTTAGCTTCAAAGAAGTTTTATCCTATACTCACACTGTCTCGCTGTGACAGCACGCAGCTCAGGCTGGGCCACCACCTGAATGTTGTGTTGCTTGCTGCATATGTGCTGACGGTCGCACTGCTGCGGCTGATCTTCCAACAAGAGTAACACTTCTAATCTTTTTGGGTGGTGTCTGTTCCTCACAAAGTAGTTTGTGCACTGAGCTTTTATTCTTTCTTGGTTCTAAACCATCACTGTATGTGGTCCTCCTCACAGTCTCAGCATTTGGTATGATGCTTTATTATTTTTTGTTGTGAAACGTATTTCTTTAAGCTTGTGAGTGCCTTAAGATGAGGCTTAATCATAAGGCAAATCCATTTTTTCTGAGAAAAAAATATTAATAGTATTATTCAGAGTGTGAAATTTTGTCTTTCATTGTATCATAGACATGAAATATAAATATTTATTATTGCCACTGGCTCTGAGATTGCAATGGGGAGAAGTTACAGTTTACCTACAAAACATACTGTACAAGAATGAAAGTTTGATGATTTTTCAAATCCTTCATTGTTTTGCACCTTAGCAAACTTGCTAAACATGGAGTCAAATTAGGAGAATTTTATTTTGTTCACTGTTTGGCAAAAGTGATCTAGATCTATCACATATTCTAGAGCTGTAGCATTAAGCCTCTCACTGCCAAGGACCAACTTGCATTTTATGGACAAGTCTGAAGATGGTGTGCTGCAGCTCTCTCATATGTACCTGAACCCAGTACAGTACAGATACCTTCACATGTTTGTTCAGTAAATTACACCAAGAAGTATTCTGTCTAGATATAAAGGAAAAAATACAATGAGCGCGGTAAAGCCTTGGAACAAGTCGCTTTTAGAAGTTATTGAGACTTGAGTACCTGGAGCTACTCAAAACTTGACTGGATAGGGCCTGAGTAATTTGACCTAAATTCAAGGTTAGCTTGAATTTAGGTGAGCAAGGGTTTGGAATAATAATCCCAGAGATCTTTCAGTTTAAATTATGCTGAGAATCTATGATTGTGCAAACTCAGAAAGTATTGAGAAATTTCTGCCCGTACTTTGGATGTTCTTGAGAGGTCCCCAGAAAAAAAAGATGCCGGCAAGTGACAGAACAAATTAATTGTACTGATGGACTAGGAACAGCCTATGGATCATGTTTTAGCAGTTCTGAGCAGTTTAACAGCTATTGCATTTAATCTGCCTGTGCAAGTGCAGGTTTTATGTTTTCTGGCACTGCAAGGATTGTTGCTTCACTCAAAGAGAGAAGTGACAAAAATTTAGGAAATCAGTCTCTTTGACATTCATGTGTTTTCTATTAGTAGGTAAATTCTTAACTGTTCAGTTATTGCCACTCTTGTCTCCCTTGTAATGCCCTGGAACATCTTGAAAACAGAGCCAATGTGTAGTTTCTAATTACTAGAGTAATTATAATTACACATAACATAATTCCAGTACCTGCAGGAAAGATGAGGAGGAACTCTTTATCAGGGAATTTAGTGATAGGATGAGGGGTAACAGTATTAAACTGAAAGAGGGGAGATTTTAGGAAAAAATTCTTTACAGTGAGGGTGGTGAGACACTGGAA
>BJBW01009321.1:88132-137827 GCA_004320125.1 Scolopax mira
CCCATCCCTGGAAGTGTTCAAGGCCAGGCTGGATGGGTCTTTGAGCAACCTGCTCTAGTGGGAGGTGTCCCTGCCCATGGCAGGCGGGTTGGGACTAGATGATTTTTATGGTTTCTTCCAACATAACCATAACTCTAACATAATGTAATTTAACATAATATAACATTTAGTATGTAATATAATACTAACAATAATAACTTATTACTTCATATCTAGAGACCTTAACAGAGATTAACATTTTGATTCCCATGTGAAGCACTAAAACACATGCCCATTCAAATAGAAGCTGTATGTGTTTATACGTATATCTGTTGGAAACAAACGCCAGTCTGGATAGGTAGGTGACTCAAACAGAGAGACAAGACATTGTGATGGAAGAACCACAACTGGGGAAGTGATAGTACAACCCTCAGAAAATTTGGAATTTTGAATTTATATGATTTCTCCAGGTACTGTGTAAGAAGGATGAAGGTCCAGGAACTTGAAATTTTAACAGAAAAAAAGAGCAATGACACCAAGGGGGATGACTAATTACCTCAGCTAATTTTCCTCTTCAGTGTCAAGCAGAAGGTCATATGGTTAGGAAATGATATCATAGCCATGTTAACAACCATAACTCTTCAGATCTGTTCTTGTCACAGTTATGAAATCCTACTTTTTTTTTTTTTTTTTTTGTACTGGGAAGGGTGTGTGTGTATGTGTGTATAAAACATACAGTAGGTAAATATATTGAAGGGCTCTGGTAATTTCATGGTAACCACAAGAGCAAAGCTCAAGTTGTTTGTGATGTTAACAGAAACCAGAGATGTACTCTATGTATAGCCTTATTCACAGTCTCTGAATTGGCTTTTATATAGTTCATGGATCACACAAGAGTTTAAGAGGAAAAATATTTTCTTTAAATTCATGTACATAATGTCCCTTTTCCTTCTAACATACCTGAAGAAGGTCTGATAATTTTGACTTATTGTAAAACATTACTGTATTTATTTTTAATACAGGCATACTTTCAGCACCTGAATTTCACTATAAGATATTTATATTATAAATCCTTACTAAGAAATTAAAATCTAGTATCAAAAGTGAAGTCACCCAACCGATTAAAATGAACAGAAAATTGATATGACTGAAACATTCTTTTGAAAGGCATAACTGTCTCATGAGAGAAGATGTAAAGTTTTCCTAGCATCTTGTGGCATTTTTGAAGTTAAGTTTCCTAATGTGGATTCCTTCCTCTAAGGAAGAAACCTAGGGCACCCCTTGAAAGTTTTAGGATTGAATAGCTTGTTCACGTATTTTTTTAACAAGACATTGATATATTTTAGGATTTGCAGCTGAATTCTGTTTTCATTTACACCTATGTAATCTCACTGAAGCTAAATTGAAAGACATTTGCTCAAGATAAAAATATCAGGAAAATTGGTGGTACTAAACTTGGTGGTACTAAAATTGGTGGTACTGGCAGTAAACTCTGTAAACCAAGCTACTAGATATATGGAAGGAAAAAGTGATTTTGTGATACCTCCAGACCACATAGGTTATTGGGCAATTTCAAACTGAGCCTCTGAACCTTTTGAAGTCTTCTCATCACAACTGTATTAAAGGCAAACTTGTGCATGTTCCTATTTAAACAGAATTTTTTTTGAAAATTCTTACCATAATTATATCTGTGCAGCCCAGGTGCACAACATTTGGCATAGTAGTTCTTAGAAAGACATCTTATAAAGCCAGATAAATGAAACTTTGTTGTGCGTAAGTTATCTTTGGGGATGATGAGCTCCTTCAGAATTAGCTCCTGTGTTAGAAGCTGTATAGATGAACTACTCTCTTCCTGTGCAAATCCATCCTGTTATGAAGGTCCTGAGACTAACCACTTGGCTTGGAAATATCATCAAAAAGAATGGCGGTTTGTGTGCATGTGTTTGAAAAAAATATATATTTTTTTCTGGATTCTTTTTTAACTTTACCATCTCCCTGTTTCAATTCAGTAGAGTTGTACCAGCAAAACAAGCTGAAGTGGAATAGCATGGAAAGAGGAATAGATGACTTGTTTTGTAGGAAGAAAGGGAAAGAAAATCCCAACAGTTGCTTAATCTATCACTGCCACTGCAGGAAATTTATACCTAACCACAAAATACAATAAAGTACAATTAGAAGTTTCTAGTGTTCTTGAATACCACCACCACCACACCCCTCCTTCTGCCTGCCCCGCCTCCCAGTGATTTTTGTATGGATGACTGTGTTTCCAATTTTCCCAGTTCATGGTTGAGATAGAATGTGTGCAGCTTGGGCTTCCACAAAGCAAAGATATTCTCTGTATCTGATAGGCTTTCAGTTGCTATCTTCTTTACTATTCTCCTTTGTTCTCTAATCACATGCTATGTGGCTCCAAACTCATTAAGTCTTAGAATGCATTAAGCGTTATGAGTCTTAGTGGATGGCTTCCCAGTTGCTGTTCACTTAACTACCACACTTTCCAGCTCTTTTGGGATCCCTTGTTTCCTTCTTGTAATATTCTGTAAATTTGTGCTAGAATCTGAGAAACTTACCAGGCAACAGGACACTCAGGAATCCCTGAATCTTGAACCATAAGAGATGTATACTGCTCTCTTTGGGAAAGTTCTGTGTGGTTGCATGCAACAAACTTTTGTAGGCAAGACAATGGTTCAAATGGGTCTAGATAAACTATGTCCTTTAATCCCCAGGTAAACCACCTGTCCTCTGAAGTTTATAAGAAATGTGTCTGACTATAAGTCAAAACTTGCTCAGGTGGGCTAATTAAAGAGCAGTAAGGCAGCTGAGGATCATGTCAAGCTGCAGAGGATCTCCTGTGGTCTGATGTTTGAGAGTATTCTAAAAACTGCTGAAGGGAGGGAAGGATGGTAACTGGAAAGTTCTGAAACTCTCACTAGAGTCTCTTTCCTCCTGTAGATCTCAGGAGGCCCACAAGAAGGAGGAAAAATCCTTGATATCTTTCTCCAGACACTTTACTCACTCCATTACCTCTCAGCAGACCATCTAAGATATGCAGGAGCAGATGCCTGAGGTGCTCGGATGCCCTGAGCAGATGCCCAACTAGCTGTGCATGTGTGTGTGTGTGTGTGTAAAGGCAAGCTGTATTCACGTGAGTGGGTGTGGAAGTGTGTGTATGCCTGTATGTATGCATGTCTGTGTGAACAAGAAGTTGGGCAGACCAAGAGTTTGGGGAGACATGTTGCTACTGTGGCTTTTGCCCAACCTTCTACAGGAAAGCAAAACATTTACTCATTCTTTTTTTTTGCTGCTGGAATTTCCAAGGAGCCCAAATTAGTTAGTCAGCTCCTGATGACCCCCGCTATTACAACTGTTCAAAACATTAATTTTTAAAATAGACTCTGTCTCCTTGCTATCTGTGCTAGATCTCAGCTAGATGAGTTCAGTGAACCATAATTTATCTCTTTAGCTTGGTGGTGGCTTGGTGGGTATGTGTTGTTGCAAAGTGATAGGACAATGAGAAAAAAACAACTCAGCATTAGAAACTTGTTTTCATTCTGTGCATATGTGTGTGGCTGTCATAATTCATTACTTTCCCTGACTTCTAATTTGGCAGAAAAAAAAGTCACTCAACTAGAGAGATAACCTACATATCTTAAATCCAAAAATCCTTTGTCTATGGATTTGGAATGTGAAGGCAAAATTAAGTTTGAAGTGGGAATTCACTTTATGAGGCTAACCAAAGAGTAATTGCAATTTCTCCAACAGCAGAGAACAAAGACATGTGGGCTCAATCCCAGTGCATCAGAACAATGATACACTAAACAGATAACAGATTTTTAGGATGAAGCCAAATTTAGCAAAGTAAAGCAAAAAGAAAAGGATATAGATTACTGTTGAGAAGTTCTGTATGGTGAATAAGGGCTACAAATATCTTGTAACATGGTATTTGTACATTATTTTTTTTAAGAAATCAGCATTCAAGAAAGAGATACAAGTAAAAGTGGAGAAGAAATATAAAGCTGTATATTGTATAATGGTGAGTGCAAGTGAGAAGTGACTGAGGAAGACATAGAGAAGAAATGAAAGAATGCACAGTCAGAGATAATCACAGGAACTGACTTGTGCTAGGCCTTGAAAATCTTTCCGTCTGTTCATCTAGTAACAAATAACTGAAAAATACCTATCCATAAATAGCATCTATACATAGTGAAGCCCTGAGACTCAGAATGAAGCTTTAAGTGACTGCCAAGTATAGAAGGCATTACACATCAAAGCTTGAATACATGGTTACTCCAGATCTTCAGCAGACATTGCTGGTAACCACAAAGTTTGTCTCCTAGTCTGTCATGCAACGCTTTCCAGGGATGCACACTGCAGGCTGAGAGCTGAAACAGAAATGCCCTCAAGTATAACTTTCATATAAAAACATCATGATAAGAATTTTAATCTTAAAACTATCTTTGAAACAACTTTAGGAAAAGCTCTTGGGTGCATTACCAACCATGCCTGTATTTTATGAATCTATTTTTTTAAAGAAATTATGCAAGGCTTCTCAGTATTTAATTTTGCAAATACTTGTTAGGCTTTGTTGCTTGAGAAGTCCTGGTTTGTTTTGTTCATCCTTTTACACTCCTTCCTACCATTACACCAAGACAGAATCCTGATGAGGAAAACCTTTTATGGTGAGAACAGCTATGGTACTGTACACTTTTTCACACGTCTTCTTTGAAGTCATTTGTGTACTTCCACTAATTTTACTGACTGGCAGGGATGATGGCATCCTGAAGTTCAATCGTAAACACTCAAGATCGAGCCAAAGAGCAAACAGATGACAGAGCAAGGAATATGATTCAGCAGCCCTTGCTCTTAAGTTAATGACGATATTTTGACTCATGTAATGTCATCATGGTATTTTCCAGTGTGACTGCAGAGAACTAATAAAGTACTCATTGCTCATCTTAGAAGAGAACTAATAATGGATGTGTTAAGTAAAGCAAACCAAGCATTTCAGAAAACAAAAGATGAACTATCTAAATGTAATCTTATTCATTTTATATGTTCCAGATTCAGAACAATCTGTGGGCAGGGAATGCGGCTAGCGGCTCTGTGGTTACTTCCTGCATGCTACCACGAGATACGTCCTCCTGTATGACACCTTATTCACATTCACCCCGGACAGATTCTGGCTACACAGGCTTTTCAAACCACCAGAATCAGTTCAGCCATGTGCCCCTTAATAATTTTTTCACTGACTCTTTACTTTCTGGGGCAAGCAATGGACACGCTTTTGAAACCAAGCCGGAGTTTGAAAGGAGGTCCTCCAGCATTGCGGTTCTACGCATGAAAGCCAAAGAGCATGCTGCCAATATTTCCTGGGCCATGTAATATAACAGTACCCTTTCTTCATTTCCTTTTTTCTTTTTTCTTTTTTTTTTTTTTTTTTCCCAAATAGCAAACTGAAAATGTTTTTATTTCCCATATTTAAAGGACATAACAGTAAGCTGCTGTGTGTGGAATGCTAGAAGTCACAATATACACGATGTCTGCTTAAACAAATGCAATATAATATTTAACAATAAAAAAAAGAATAAACCAAATAGATTTACCATGCATCAAGCTCAACAAGCCCTCTTTGTTTTGGTTTTATATAGAAATATGTTTTGTTGTACCAGTTGATGAAATATGATTATTAGACCTGCAAAAAAGAATAAAACTATTTAGAAAATACTTCTACTCCATTGTTTTTTAGCAGTACTGTATACAAAATTAATGCTTTACAAATGAATACTTCATAAGGGAACAACTCTGTAAAGGAAAATAAATTTATTATACTAAAACCATGAAGTAAATCTCTAAGTATACCATGCAGAGAAAGAAATATATGATCGTTCATGTTATAGGTGGAATTTGTAGACCTAACTCTCTCAGCACTGTGCTGCTGCTCTGAGCCAGCTCTGTTGTTTTGCTGAATGTATGTTGAGCTCATTGGAGTTATATGGATGCACAATTAATGTACTGAGAATAGAAACTACTTTTTTTTTATGGACCATTATTCTTGTTAAAGATAATGATGTATTTTTTTTTCACAAACATAACACTAAAAGCAGGATCACAGTGTTTAATAGAATTTTAATAGAATAGACATGCAGAAATTATTTGAATCAACTAGGTTTAAATGATATCTTCAAGGTTGCAGGTAGGGTATTTTGAAACTTGGGTGATTATAAGAGAGCATGGAATAGTACTGCAACTTGCAACAGAATACAGATTTAGAACAAACCCATAAAAACAGCAAAGTCTTACTTCCAATCCAGTCAGTCTTATTGTTTTTGTTATGCTACAATCAAATTGAAAAAAAAAATTTGAACAAGACTTGCCAGTTTCAGTCTGTAACTGATCTCAGGATGTTATAAGAGTACATATCTCATTTAGTTTTAGTTATAGTTTGTTGATACTTTGTGTGGTGTTTTTTTGTTTGTTGTTTTTTTTTTTTTTTTCCCAGAGTTTAAGACTGGTTTGCTCCCTTTAAAGTCAATAGGAAAAAATCTTTTCGACTGCAGTGGCAGCAGGATTTGGCTCTTAGCTCCCAGCCTATCACAAAGGAATTAAAATGTCAGCAGACTTTCTGACATTTCTGGTGGAAAAAAAAATAGAGGAGAAGAAAAATACTTTACATCTGGAGAATTGCTATCTGCTTTGATTTACTTCTCCTCCCTTTCCCCTGTCACATTCCAAGCTCCTTCAGATGAGTGAAATGTCAGCCTCTTTGAAAGCAACAGTCAGTCTCTCAGGTTCATAAAGGCAAAGTAAATTAATTGAAATAAAGAAGGACTTGCATGGCTGTGATTAAAACAGGATACAACTCTCTGGGCACCCCCTGCTCCTTTTTGCTTTTCTCTCTGGCCATTAGTTAGGAATGGAGGGCGGATGGGGGGAGAAGGGAAGATCAGGGAAGCACATTTCATCACAGCAACTGCAGAACTACCAGTACTCACAAAAACAAACTCACAGGAACCGCTAAATTGTCTCTACTCCCACTCAGGAGGCTAAATTTGAAAACAAGTATAGAAGATGGATTCATTCAGTGGAATAAATACACTCAACTTTTAAATCAATAGAATCAGTTGGAAATGGCATTAAAATTTTATGGCAAATTCTTACACAGCTGATTGAAAAGGTTATCTTTTTTGCCACTAGTAATAAACTCCAAGTCTAATACATACGTATGCTCCAATTTGTGATTTCCTAATTTTATTCTCCTTCTAAATATTAACTTCAACTTTGGCCTGAAGAACTAGGATAAAGAATTATGGCTAGAATTTATCTTTTCCTTTTTTAATGCTCTGTTTAGACAGCAGTGAAATGAGCCTTTTGATTTAAAGCAAAAAAGAATTTATTAGTACAGGTAAAGAGACTAGTTTTACATAGAAACTTTTGCTACATGCAGATGGATGAAAGTGTTGGAAATACAAGGGGTTTTTTAGCAGATCAAACTCTTTCCTGTTCTAAAACGTGTTTTCAGTATTTTTTTTCTGTTAGAACATAATAATTTTTTAAGGTGTAGCTTTTATAACATTGCAAATTGATTTCCAGATAATTTTAATTAGAATGTTAATAATGGATAAAGAAACAAAAGCTTAGCTGGCAAACTGAAAGGCATTTTTATTGTTACCTCTCTTTCAGTTCACTTATTTATTTTGATAGCTGAATTTCCTTGTCTTGTGAAATCCAGAAAGAAGTTAATTTTTACAAGACTATTTATGTCAAGAATAAAATTAAACAATTCCTGGGAATTTATTGCAGTGGCAGAATGCTTGGGGAGAATAAATATCCATTTTCAAAACATTATAACTTTTTTAGATGCTAGAAACCTCCAAAATCAAAGTGGAAAAATAAAAGACTATGGCAACTTCCTGCAGATTTTAATTAAGTGAAAGGGGTACAATGCTAATTAAATTTCCATCTTCAGTTTTAGCAATGGAAACTATTTTTTAGATGTTGCTAGCATAACTTTATGCATTAGGCAAACAGGTATTTAACCCTTCGTTAAACCTGAGGTGTGATAAGTTGCAGGCCTGCATTAAGCTTGTCATGCTCTTGCATCAGCCTCGTCTCAAAGAATGAATGATAGTCTGTTGGTTGCAGCGTTTCATTTAGCTAATGAAAAAGTATCTTCGTGTTAGATGTCAAGTACTACAACAGGGTCACATTCTGCCACTTTTATTTAGTAGTGCTTTACTCCATGAGTAGTTGCATTGATGTGAGTGAGACTACTCACATTGGCCAAATTGTGAATCACTTATAAATGTTTATTCACAATGGCCCCATTCATGCAAAGAGCTGCTCAGCACAACATGAGTAATTGGTTCATAATCAGGCCCAGCTTAAGGTACTATTCAGCTCTGGTAAGGATGGCAGAATCTGGCTCACGCTGGCTTAAGGCCAGACTCAGATTTTTTAACCAAGATGAGTAGCTCCTTATTCCACAAATAGTGCAAACAGAGCCAACAGGGCTCTTTGTAGGGTTCTCTTTTTATAAGAAAAGTCTAGAAAAGAGGCATTTCAGTATATGTAAATAATAAAAAATAATATTGAGCAAAATTTTATTCAAGGTAAATTATTTTATTTTTCACTGGACTATACTACCACATTTGACAGGACTTGTGTTCTTGTGCTTTGATTTTGTCCACTTAATGATTTCTTAGCACGAGCAACTAATCTTTTTTGCTGTGTCTTCAACATGTGGCAAATGCACTAAAAACAAAAGGAGGTGATTTACATAGCCTTCCTGCCAAGTTCTTTAACTAATGTTTGAGATATGTGATCATCATGCAAGGCTGGGAAGTAAATTTATAGAACTTCTGGGCAAAGAGTCCCTATCCTGTTAAAAGAGAAAGTGAAATATTGTTGTAATTATTGCTGTGAAGAATTTGTGATGACATAACGCTGGACAGATTTTTCTCCTATGATTGATTCATCAGCAATTTGAAAATGTTAAGCCTGTATTTGAAACAAATTTTTGAACAGATGCAAATTTATCTATGAAAATTAAAAGTCCTCTTTAAGACTTGTACAGACTCACATGAGTGAGGGACAACACTGCACTTAACAGCTAGTGTCCTTACCATAAAGATGGTCAGAAACGTTTGACACAACTGATTTCTACCTACAGTTTAATCAGGAGTGTTATATACCAAAGAAATATATCAATGAAGGTATCTTTCATTGCTGAGAATAAGCTGAAATGTACTATATTTCTAACTTCGCTTCTTTACTGTCATAGTATTTTACACTACCAAGTGATGAAAAATTCCAGTTCAATATGCGAAATGTATTTCATTTTGCCTCTAAACTTTATGGTAAGGCCCTGAAGTATAAAATTTAATCAATATGAACAATATCACACATTTAATACTGAGATACTTTAGCTTGATAGAAGTAAATAATTTTGTTTGTGAAAAATAAAGTATTACAGCGTGTTCAAAATGACACAGATTAATTAATATTTTATTGATAAATTTCTAAATATCTGAGATCCTTAGAAATCAGAGTTATATCGGCCTGATCAGAGTTAAAACTCATTTAAAACACTTTTACTACTAAAATTCAGAATGTTTCCAGCTGTTACAAGACACTTATTTTTTTTCACAGCACTTTCAAAACCAATTAAATGTGGCCCACCCATGTCCAGAATACACCCTTTTTATCCCTTTACAGTGATCTTTTAAGATTTTCATGGCATCAGAATGATAGCAAGACATTGAGAGTTACACAAAGATCAGTAACCATTTATTTTATACCACTTTTGAGTAGCCCGAAGAAGCCGAAACATATATACACTGGTGGATTATCATATGAAATATTGTAAGTAAACATGCATAATGAAAAGTTGTGGTAGCTGAAAAAACATATTTTAGATTTAATTTAGATTTAATTTGCGTAAAATAAGCCATGCTGGGCAAGAACTGAATGTGAGGTATGGGTATGAGAGAAGGAGTGTGCGATCAATATGTGGGTATGATGACTGGGAATGACAGGATAATCTTCTGTGAGAAGAGTCAGGGTGCAGTGCTGGAGTAAGAAGGAAACCTAAACTCAGTGCAGCCCTGCCTGCCCTCTCTTGCCTTAATTTCCCCACCTAAATCTCACCAGGGCCTGTGAATATAAGATTTTATTTTATTGCCACCTCTTCTATCTCTATTTGCAAGGACTGTATGGATTAAAGGAGGGATATAAAGAACTCAAAAAGTAAGTATTGAAGAGGCACAACTGGTAGGTGTATGGCTGTCACTGCCAATAAAAACATATTGGGAAATTAAAAAGTAATTTTATGGAGAAACATCTCTAATAATTAATTTCATTTTTTCTTTCCCTGCATATTTAAGACATCATGAGGACTCAATGTTAAAGCACAGTGATGATCAGACCAGTCAGTGAGTTTACTATATTCCTGAAGCATGGCCACTCTGCTTTGCATCACAAACTCATTAAACCTGTTACAGTGACATACAAATGAAGGAACATATCACAACACTCTCACATAAGAATTATTTGATATATTGGTCTGTTTCTGCCATTCATTTTTACTCTATTTAAATAACAATATAAAAATTACATAGTTCCTCATCAAATCTATTTGTTCAAACATAATCCACACATGAGATTTCAAGCTATGAAAAAGACCCAGATGTTTGAGTCTTCAAAATCCTCTGCCTTTCCAAAGAATAAGGCTGTTGTGAGATCTCACATTCAACAGCTCATGATCTCATGAAGGCTGCTTGCCTTCATAACTATGATTATTCCTGTAGTAATAAGTAATAGGCGAGACTAATAAATACATCAATGTATAGGTATTAATATTGTTTAAAGACAGGGATGTTCTTAGCATGAAAAACGTAATTTGGAAAACTGTAGGTTATAGGATAAGGACAAAAATCATACTTTCTGATATACAGTGGAACTTGACAACTCAGAAGATGCTGTTACATGTCTGCTTTTCCATACCCCTGTTCTAACTACCACAACCTCTGTAACCTAACAGCTGGCTGCTTCAGCTCTCAGAAGCTGAGTCAATGATGGTTTCAGCATCTTTTAATCATGAAAAATAATTGGAAGAGTCTTGATCTTCCCTGCTTTGTGCTTCTATGAGAATATCCATATACGTGTACCATAGTTTAGAACAGTGTCATTTCAGTTGGGCAGTCTTCTGCTATAATCCATTAGTTGCAAAAGACTAGATTCTTGTCTGCAAAAATGCTCTGCAAATGAGCAATTATATTGATGTGGATAGGGACAACTAAGATGTTTAAAGTCTTTTCTGGTTAAAAACCAAAATATTTTTTTTGTGTGAGTGAAATCCAGTCTGACTAACAGATTGTAGTTGAAAAAAGATCCTAGTTGACATTTTCATAATGTTTTTGTCTTTCTGAGAAAGAGAAAGTACAGTTAAAATGAAAGTTTTCTTGACCAGTGTCCTCACAGAGAGACATAAGTGTCTGAATCTGTGTAAGACTGTATTTGCTCAGGTGTATTTACTCAAATTATTTTGTTTTAATCATTAAAAATTAAAACCAGCTGAGATCTTCAACTGTGAATCTGACAATATGCTCATTGCATTTTTCTTTCAGAGGGATATTAAGGGAATAATTCAGCTTCTAGTGTATTAAGAATAATTTTCTCATTAGTCTTTATAAACATTTTAACATATAATTAAATGCATATTTACATATGGAAAAATCTGTCAGATGTCATTTGAACAGAGAGAGTAAATAAAATACTGAATGATTTTGGGAGCCTTTTAGAAAAAGATCTGTGAGATCTGAGTTAGTATTATTTAGCAAATGCTTAAGTAATATATACAGTGAGAAAAGAAGAAAACACATGAATTGGCTGGGATCTTATTGAATATTTACAGCCAGAAAATTCAGTGTTGGCAGAAGGATGTAATTTCCTTAACTTTACTTACAAATCTCCCAATGATCAAATCCTAGTTGAAGTTAAGGGGACTCTTGCCGGTGGCTTCACTGGGGAGAATATGATCCCTAATAAATACATAATAGATTTACAATGCTAAATCTAATTGTGCTGGAACAACATTACTTAGTTTATTTTAATGGTTGTTTTTTGTTGTTAGGTAGTCTATTCTGCTATTTTTAAAGCACTGAACTTTATTAAATCAGTGTTTTACATCTAATTCACTACAGTAGTTCCCATATTTGTGTCTGTTTTGTTTTTTTCTTTTTGTTTTTGTTTCTAAAGATCAGAGATACAAGAATGGACTGAGCAAGGTTTTTTCTTTTTAGGAAGACTTGTTCTTAAGAGGAGTGTTAGTTTTGGTTTGAAGACAGTTCTCCTCATATGCTAAATTGTAGTCCAGAGGCAGAGCATTAACCCTTATATAAACTAATTGGGCTAATTCTCTTCTGGAATTTAGGCAAATAGTGTAACTGAGATAAACAGAGAGTCACTTATATGTCCACATTTATCTACACTTCCTATTTATACTGCTAAATGCTTAAAACAACACTGGCCCATAAATTTGCCTTTTCATTCTCATTCTTTTGGCAGTGTTTCCTACATGCTGCACTTTTAAGAGTGCAGTTTGGTCTTCTCTCAAATAAATAAGAGCCATGGAAGGAAAAAACTGCAGCTACAAAGTAGTTCTAACCCATTAAATGCAGATGGCTCACAGGGGGTTTAATCATAAGAGAGAGAACACACATCATGCTGAAATATAGAGCTGTTTTCTATCACTTGTTACCATTTGAATGTCTGTCCCAGGAAAGTGAATTCAATATATCTTCCTGGCCATCAGTTGCCCTCTGAATACTCCTTCTCTCTCTGATGTAGTTAGATTTCCCTTTAGAACATACAGAGATGAATGAGCTCTTACCACACGTAGAAGTGAAAGAAAACATTTCTTTCTGCACCAGAACAGATGAGATTCATCATTAAGAGAATGGATTTGACCTTGTCAAGCGGACCAAAGCAATTTATAAACAAACTCCTACAGGGGAGGCTACTTTTGGCCAAGTACTATATTAGCAGTGTTTTACTTATGCCCGCTGCTACCTTACAATAACTTCACAAACAGGCTGACTTCCTGAAATATAGAGTGCTGAGAGATATCGCAGATGTACTTAGAAACACTGGGATAGCATAGGGTTACTTCCCTCCCTAGAGGCTGTAGAGAAATATGTCCACCCACCTTGCTATCTCTTTCTTGGCAAAAGTTGTGGATCACTACCCAAATCAAAACTCCATTTGATGTTTAGCATATGTATCAAATACCATGTTTATACTTCAATTTGCCATTATTATATTGTTGTTTGTGTAAACAACACCAAATGGGAGATAGTGTCCACTATGAAATTGAATGGCATCTCCCTACCAGAACACTAGCAGAAAAAAAAAGGCAATTCAGTGTGTGTCTGTTTCATGTCCAGTATTGCAAAAAGAATATGGAGAGTCAATGGATTGCTACAAAGTTGTTTAGACCAGCTGCTATTCCAATTTATACTGATAATTCTTCTTTATTAATAGGATTCTTAAAATGCAGGTAGGAATTTTAACTGTCCTCCTCCCGTGCCTGTACCACATATGCTTTTTAAATGTGAGCAGCGTTTCAATAGGTATGAAAGCACAATGGCCCATATCTTTTTATCCTGCCCAATAATCATAAGAGAGGCAGAAAAATATGGATATTCAGTGTCTCAAAGACAGTCCTCTTGTGTGGGAAGAGTAGACTATGTGCCAGCCCAAGGGGGTGCCTGCATGGTAAAGTGGAGGAAAGACTCACTAGATGTATAAGCTACATATCATCGCTAAGAAAGCTTTTACTATGATTAGAAGGCCATAACTCCCCATTTGTATCAACCTTAGTTGAGCCAACAGAGCTGATAGTGTTATAATCTGGAACATTTGCAGAAGGGAACTGACCAAAATATTTACTGTTCTCCTAGACTCACTTTTCCTATGGCATCTATCCAAATAAAAAAGGTGAATTTACTACTTACCTCAAAGTCTACAGCAATAAGCCTGTGTATAGTGATAATATTTTATTGCAGTTTTTGTTGGTACTGCTTTTGAAATCATAGTTAGGGTTGATGACTGTGAAAAGGATCTCTTTTAATATGTAGAAGCTTTAATAGACTATATGTGGAGTCCTTCAAGCCATTAAATTTCCCAAAGTGTTCAAAAAACATGGAGTTTCCATTATTCACGGGTCTTATGTGAATAGCCAAGAGCTAGATGCATATTTTAGCCTAAGAGAAATCTATGCTGTCCAAGTCTTGTCTGCTTCATCATAGAAGCTCTTTAATGTTCAAAAAACAAGACAACAGTCTCAACTGTGTTTCATTGCCAGGAGATAAGAATACTGACCCTCTTGAGGTCAGAACGATTAAAAGAATTTCCCAAGTCCTTAGAAGGCACTATATTGCATGTATTCATAGCTGCTTAGCAGATTTATGCCTTATTCATCAGTAGGTCAAGTTTTCAAGGTCTTCTGCTATTAGGTTGAGAGAAAAGGAAAGGCCATTTGCCTACTTCTTATAGCTATTATTCATTATTCATTATTCATGCACCTCACTCAGTGTGTGCTAGGTGTGTTTGTGTCAAATATGGAGATGAAAGAGCCAGATCTGATGTTAATTTCCCTAGTTTTATTATCACATCTTCACTCTGATTTCTAGATGTGTAAGGAAGAACAGAGTCATGACCTTGGGCCCTGGACCCAGCATACTTAGAATGAAATGTACAAGTTACAGAAAAAGGAAAAGATAACAGCAATGGACAAGTGATTGAGTACTACTCTGTAACTTATTTATCTTGACTCACATCTTTTATAAGTATGCATCTGTTTACACTCTTTAAGAGGAAGATCAGAGTTCACAGAGTATTTTTATTACTCTGGGAAGAAATGTATCTTCTTTTTTTTTAAGAACAAAACATGGTTTATTATCTGCCTTAAATGAAACAAAACCAAATCTGTCCCTATCTCCACTTTTGCACCAGGCAGGAATCATCCAAGATAAGTGATACTTAGTGAAAGCTATTCTGCTATGTCACAAAATTTCTCTAAAACAACTAATTCATCCTGAAAACAACCCTCTCAGTTTTGCTCTGCCTGAAAATTCATTAGGGTATTTATAGAGATGATATCCTGCTGTTAAATTTGGTCCTATGGATTAATGGGGTAAACACATCCCCATTGTCCTTCAGCTTTATTGATTCTGTTTAAAAATATAGCCTAGTATAAAAAGTGCTATTTTCCATTTATTCTGCATGTCAATACTCAGTTAAGGGACCTTCTCAGAAGCAAGAATTGTTTAAACTGAAATACCTTGCTACAGAAGACATTTTATTTATTTTAACTTCACCTCTATTCCTCTTTGGCATCCAATATGCTTAAAGTGTGGCTGCTACTTTCCAGTTTGAGTTTAGTGCTCTCTGTTTTTATATAAAATAGTTCTGTTACATCTCCATAGTGTGCCAAAGCAAAATCAAGTTTATTGCAACTCTTCAGGGCTTTACACATTGCTGCTTTTCTTTTGTTAATATGCAAGCTGACTTAGTGTCTCTGCTTCACCAGTGCTTGCAAAGCTGTTGTACAGCAACACATATGCTCCTTTTTTATATACTCCTGATAAAGTATTAGAGTTCTCCCACGCAATAATTCTGACTGGAAATTGGTCAGAACGACTGACCCAAAAATGAGTTCTTTTAAATTGTCTTCCTTTTTTTTTTTTTTTTTGTAGCATAGTATGTATTTGTACAAAAGTGAACTAGTGTGATTCATTTTCCTGAATTTTAATCCTGTGACACCTCAAAGCAGAAACTGTCCATAATTTTATGGAGAATGATTGGCACAAACAACTATATAAAGTAATTTTTGTAGGTCACCAGATTTATGACTTCCTCTTTCCTCACTTTTATTTCTCATTCAGAAAAAAGCTTCCATATTTACTTCCCAGTGAATATCTTCCATCTCTTCAGCTAGCTGTTTCTCATGCATTAGTCTTCTTAGCATCACACAGGTTTCATTTTCTTTCTCAGCTCCATCCTTCTTTTCATTGGTCCAGTGCCTTTTTCTTCTTGCAGTCTTAGTATAGTTTTCCTGCACTGCTCAACTTATTTTTCCACATAAGTATGTACATTATTTTCTCTTGCTGATGCTGTTTCATACATGATTCATACTCAAAGGCTTCCATTCAGTGTTTACTACAAAAGTGCTGTCAGCCTCTGGCTTTTACTAGCACCATACTGTGGTTGCAAATATATTGGTAATGGGAAAATCATGGTAGAAGTGAATTAATCACAAGTTATTTTCCCTGTGAACTCTGGAGGAGTGAGAATCAGTGGACATCTCTCTGTATCTGGTTAATCTTTTATCAACTGCCTTTCTGCAAAGTTCAGGGGGAATGAAGAAACAATAATTGATTCCTTCACCACTGCAGGAATATCTCATGAGGAGTTCCTTCATGGATTCACAGATTCATGGATTCATGGATTTGACAGAGTTGTAAGGGACCTCCAGAGATCATCTAGTCCAACTCCCCTGCTAAGCAGGAATGCCCAGAGCACATCACTCAGGACTGCATCCAGGCGGGTCTTGAAAATCTCCAGAGAAGGGGACTCCATGACCTCCCTGGGCAGCCTCTTCCAGTGCTCTGTCACCCTCATGGTAAAGAAGTTCTTCCTCATATTTGAGTGGAACTTCCTATGTTCCAACTTATGCCAGTTGCCCCTTGTCCTATCTCTGGAAACCACTGAAAAGAGTCTGGCTCCATCATCCTTCAACTCACCCTTTAGGTACTTGTAAACATAGATAAAATCTCCCCTCAGTCTTCTCTTCTTGAGGCTAAAGACCCCCAGTTCTTTGAGACTTTCCTCATAAGAGATGTGCTCTAATCCGTTAATCATCTTAGTTGCTCTTCATTGGACTCTCTCCGCTAGTTACCTAGTGTAGTTTACACACAACTTTCTCTTTGACTGACCAACACATGAAAAAACTTCATATTCTGACTATGGAGAGATTAGTGGAAAGGGAAGAACTATATGCTGCTAGAAGACTTATTTGCTTTTTAATATCTTGTTCATATAGAACAGATTGATTTTGCATATGTCACAGAACACAACAGTTTTCCTGTTAGTTTTAATAGCCATGATGTATCATTTTCCTTTTTGGGGAATTTTAAGTAAAGATCCAAACCATCACTATTCTCCTCCTTTATTCTACAGATATATAAAGCTGTACTGTCCTCACACATTTCTAAATAAATAATACAAATAAAGTTGTTCAAGGTAGAATTAGAAACTATCCTCTCCATACTTGACCCTTTTTTGTTCCTTTTTCCCTAAGAATCTGCCCAGTGAGTTTTACTTTGCCTGGATAATAGGAAGTTATAAGTGGCTTTCCAGCTCCTGGCACAAGACTTTAACATCTGAAGCACAAGAACCCTTCTTTAAGACTGAAGATCTCATTAGGAAATGTGATAGAGCTATCATTCAGCTCAAGGTTTTCAAAGGACACTCTGCTACAGTTAGTATTTCAAGATAGGACTTTAATTGTTGCTCCCATGAATACTTAATGAAAGAACCTGGCAAATATTGCTGGAACAAGATAGGAGTTTTTTCAGATGGGAGTCTTCTTATTAGATGATAAAAGTTATTCTCTTTTTTCCCTTGCATGGTGATTTCTTAGGCTTCTGGTTTCAACTGAAGGTAAGAGAAGGATACCTCTCCCTAAAATACCTGATGGCTTTTTGCAAGGATAGTGATGAGGTAAAAATTATTATATTTTTTTCAAGTAGAAGAAAGAGCTGAGCCTAATCTCATAAAAAGCAGAGCCCAGTGATAATCCCACCAGTGTAAGGTTTTAGCATGCTCTGAGTATTCACATCCATCTTTTGCAAAGAAGTTTGCAAATCCCAAAAGTTTTAGCTATTAGCTATGCTTTGTGTTGCTGTGGCCTTTAAGGACATGCCCAGAACAGAGTTCTTCACACCCGAATACTTTAAAGTTGAAGACACAGAAATGTCTTGGTTTAGGCTTCATCTTAGATGGGGTGTTAAAGCTGTAACCTTTAGATTTAGGCATATAAAATGGCAGCTAGATGCCTAAATCTTCCACAGTTCCTATATGGATCTATCATAAATCCTTGACTCTGCTCCCAAATTCTTTTCTCTTTTGTCTCTTTTAAGTGATGTCTGTCTTCAGGTTCATGATTTGCAAAGCAGAAATGACCCTGCATGCCTCAAAAAGTCTATGTTTTCCATATGTGCATTACATAGGTTTTAATATTTATTACCATATTTATAAAACGGTGTTACCATGATTATGGTCATCCAGGCTTCATTTTTGTATTTCAGTGTTCAAAGACATAACACAATATGTTGTTGATATATTCCAAGTATACAGGCAAATATTTTAACTGTCATAAAATGTTTATGTTTGAATTTTTCTACATATATTTCAAACAGTATGTCAAAATCTCTGCAGAAAGTTTTGTGATAGACATTAACATGCACAAAGTGAAACTATGTGGCTTTTTCAAGGTAGGTGATACAGTAAAGTGTTGATCAGCCAAAACCACCTGAATCTGCAACATTTACAAGCCTTAAAGTGGTATTTTTATCCAATTTCAGTAACTAATCTTTGTTTCTAACTTTGTGACAAAAATATGTTTTTTTGTTTTTCAGATTTTGAAGCTACAGATAAAATCAGATAAAGCTACAGAGCAATTACAAGTGATGGGTTAAAGATCAGCAGTTGGCATTTGCTTAGGTCAGAACACTAGGTGCATATTATTAATATAGGCAAAATTTTAATGTCATAGTGTTGGTTCTCAAACTCTATTACCAGCCACTGGATTTCACCTCCTTCCCTTGTTGACAACTGTGTTGTGTATAGACATCAAGATGTTAGCAGCAGAGAGCTGCAGGAGAGACCTCTATGGGAGGAGGTCAGGGACTATCCTGTGCTATACTCATTGCAGGACACAGCTGAACCCAGGGGTGAAGCTGGTGGAGCCTCTGAGAGAACATTTAGAAAAAAGGCAAAACTGCTGGACAAAGAGAGGAGTTAGCAAAAAGAAACAGTGGAGAGAACACAAAGATCAGAGGAGGAGGAGAAGCAGGGGGCAGCGAAGGTGCTCCAGGAACCATCACAGACATCTCCTGTGGTCTGTGCAGGACCCACATAATGGTGGAGTAGTTTCCTGAAGCAACTAAGGCCTGGAGGGAGAGTCCATGCTGGAGGATGGTAGAAGTGCAATAGGGAAGGGGTGGCATAGAGGAACTGTTATGTGTTGACCATCACCTTTCCATCCTTCTGTGCCACTGTTAGGATGGCTAGGGGATTTGGGAATGAAGGGGCAAAGCTGGGCTTGGGAGAAGAGGAAGGAAAGTTACTTTAATATTTGTCTTTGTTTCTCACTACCCTACTCTATTTTAACTGTTGAAAAATTTAATTAATTTTCCCCAAGTTGAGGCAGTTTTGCCCATCAAAGTAATTGGTAAGCGATCTCCCTGTCTTTATCTTGTTCCACAAGCTTTCTAATCCTTTTTTTCTCCCTCACTCCTGATGGAGTGGGCTGGAGTGGACTGATTGAGCAGCTGTTTGGGAGTTTGGCCCTCGGCTAAGGCTAACCTACCACAACAACCAAATTGTTTCTGGATCCCAGAAAAATTGGTCTGGCTAAGATATATCCAGTCATCAATCTGAAGATTTCAAGTGATTAAAAGTCTTCCACTGCTCTTGAATGATTTGTTCCACTTCTCAGTCCTTCCCATTGTGGAATATTTTTACATTGTTTCCCAAAACAATTCACCAGTCCTAGTTTGCAAAAATTCCCACTTATTTGATTAATTAATTTTGGACAATTTGATGACCACATCTAATTTCCAGTTATCGTGCATTGGATAGAAAAGGGGCTTTAAAAGTCTGGGTCTGGAAAATGTGTCTCTTATTTTGAATTTAATGCCACATCTTGGAAAGATCATCTCACAGTTTTACTTTCACCTTTGTTTGCCATATATTGGAAATCATTGACAGCAGTTACATTGCAAAGCACTCATACATTGAGAAATAAAACTGCTCCAAAAATTTGCAGGGATGAGGAAGATAAGAATACTGCAGAACCAGGTCTTTGATGAGTAGACTGCACTACTTTGAAGATCCCATCAGCCATAACTAGAAGTACAGTATTTCCTCAGGAGCCGTTGAATAAAAAAATAACCAAGTAAATACTATAAGGAGCAAAACACACACTGTAAAAACATAGCAATCATGGAAGAGGAAGTACTAAGAACTATCCCTTTTGTGAATGTTGCTTTCTACCCTTCTTCTAGCTGCTAAACATTTTCTGTATATCCTAACTGCCTGTGTGTGAGAACACACATAAAAGATGTTTTCCTGATGCTTTCCCAAGTGCAATGAATAAAAGGTGAGTTAAGTGATGCTTTTCAGCTCCTGTGATGGGTAGTCCATAGAGATGTGTCGATATACCGCTGCCGCTGCTAACCTCTTATACAGAAAATAAGTGTGACAGGATAAGGAAGCAGCAATATTCTGCAGTGATATAAAAGAATAAATATTTCTGCTCAGGAAACTTCCACATCAATGGAAAGTAATATTCTCCTCAGATACTAAAGATACTCTTAACCTATTTTACCTCATTGGCTGTAGAGGAAGCCTAGGAAAGCTGCCCTTGCCCATCTGAAGTTAGTTTACTTTTCAAAATTAATGGTATTACTAAAACCTTCCCATTGGCTTACTAGACAAAAGGTACATATATCTTTCTGGCTTTAAGGCACGGGAATGAAATGTCATTGAAACGATGGCTACTGGTATAAATTAAAGACTTCCTAGGTTTGCAGTGGCTTACTGCAGCCCATCCTTGGCTTGACTTAGGGCAAGTCCTACCTGAACATCCTAGTTGCCTTCTATGATGGAGTGACTACATCATTGGACTGATGAAGAGCTCTGGATGTCATCTATCTGGACTTCAGTAAGGTCTTTGACACTGTCTCCCACAACATCCTTCTTTCTAAATTGGAGACATCTGGATTTGATGGGTGGACTGTTCCGTGGATGAGGAATTTGTTGGATGGTCAATGGCTCAATGTCCAGGTGGAGACACACAGGGGTCTATATTGGGACCAGTATTGTTCAGTATCTTAATCAATGACATAAACTGTGGGATTGAGTGCACCCTCAGCAAATTTGCACACAACACCAAGCTGAGCAGTGCAGTCGGCATGCTTGAGGGACAGAATGCCATCCAGAGGATCCTAGACAGGCTCAGGAAATGGATTCCTATAAACCTCATGAGGTCCAATGGCCAAGTGTAAGGTCCGGTACCTGGGTCAGGGCAACCCCTGGTATCAATACAGGCTAGGGAATGAAGGATTTGAGAGCAGCCCTCCCAAGAGAGAAGAACTTGGGGTGGATAAGAAGCTGAATGTGAGCTGGCAATGTGTTCTTGGAGCCCAAAAGACCAACTTTATTCTGGGCTGCATAAAAAGGAGTGTGGCCAGCAGGTCAAGCGAGGAGATTCTGCTCCTCTGCTTGGCTCTGGTGAGACCCCATCTGCAGTACTGTGTCCAGCCCTGGAGCTCTCAGCACAGGAAAGACATGGAATTATTGGAGTGGATCCAGAGGAGGGCCAGAAAAACAATCAGAGTCTGGAGCACCTGTCCTGTGAGAACAAGTTGAAAGAGTTGTGGTTGTTCAGCCTGGAGAAGAGAGGGCTCCAGAGAGACCTTGCTGCAGCTTTTCATTACTTAAGGTGGCTTATAAGAATGAGAGAGGACAGACTTTTTAGAAGGTCCTGTTGTGATAGGACAAGGCGTAATACCTTTAAACTAAAAGAGAGTAGACTAATATAAGGAAGAATTTAATTTTTTTTTTACAATGATGATGGTGAAACACTGGCACGGGATGCCCAGAGAAGCTGTAGATGTGCCATCCCTGGAAACATTCAAGGTCAAGTTGGACAAAGTTCTGAGCAACCTAATGTGGTTGAAGATGTCTCTGCTCATTGCAGGAGGATTGGAGCAGATGACCTTTAAAGGTCCCTTCCAACCCAAGCTATTCTACAATTCTCTTTTATTATTCTATCTCAAAATTATTATGGGCAGTAGGGAAGAATATAAAGTGAATTTTATGCTGTCTCTGTCTGAGCGCTCGGTTGTTGTCCAGGTTGAGTCTCATTACTCTGAGTCTCTGTTAGGGGTCAGAGTAAGTCTGGCTCTGCTTGCCACACATGAATCTGCCTCCTCTGGATCTTTCTTTTGTAGTGCTGCCCCCTCTATTTTGTGAAGCCACATATAAAGATTGAGATGAGAAACAAAGAAGGAAATAAGGAGACTATGTATTTTAAAAATGAAATACACAGGTCTGCATATATATAACATATATCACAAAAATTATGGGAGTTACGTGGTTAAAGCCCCTAAAAATCATTATGTTCTCCTGTGGCAAGAAAGTTCTCTTCCTCCTATCCCTTAAGGAGAAGGTAAAACCTTCTAGAGAGGTCATCTGTGATGTTCATTATCTCTGAAATGCAATTATTTTATAAATCAGGTTCAAACAATGTGGCGTACACAAATGTATGCAAACCTCTGAGGGCAAGTATGTGGAAAGGTTCCTCCCTCTTCCTACTTCCTTCTCCCTCCCCACAAGCAAGGCTTGCAGATGTTTTCTTCTGCTCTTTATTCTTTTGTTCCTGTTTGGCTGTGACCCTTACTCCCAACTGATCCCTTTTTGTCAAACTTTGTTTTTTCCTGAGCCTTTGATCCTGTGCTTTGACTCTTGCGATAATGAACATGACACTATTACTTTGCTAGATTCATTTTATGATTCTTTGCCTCTCAGAGTTCCCATGAACAATAATATGCACTTCTTCTTCTGTCAATGTCTTGCAGAAAAAGAGGGGAGGGTCTCAAAAAACTACCACCTTGCCTAAGGATGGGTGAAATATAACCTTTCATAAGTAGATTAAGTATGTGGTATTATACATTATAAGTATACATTTGATTGTCCAGTCTATCATTGTTTATATTTTTTCAGTTTCCAGCTAGATAAAACTAGTCAAAGGCTAAAAAAGATGCTAAAAGACCCAAATTTAGAAGACACACAGCAGACAAGAGGCTAGGGGTCCAGTCAGGAGCAACAGTTCCTTGTTCTCAGAAAGAAATATTGCCTTATGCCAAAACTACTCTCGGTCTTCTGATGCTTTTTTTTTACCCCTGATATCTGT
This sequence comes from Scolopax mira, assembly GCA_004320125.1. Lineage (NCBI taxonomy): Eukaryota > Metazoa > Chordata > Aves > Charadriiformes > Scolopacidae > Scolopax > Scolopax mira. The sequence continues at coordinate 111,372 of BJBW01009321.1, forward strand.
TCCCAGACATCTCAGTTTAACTGAGAAAAGTGGGAGAGAGAAGATCTCTGTCTGCTTCAAGGAAAATAAATGTGGTTACACAGAAAACATTCTGTGTAATTGAGTATTAGTTGTTGTAATTGAGTATTAGTCATATAGTATGTGACATATGCTGCAAGAATATCATAAACCATGAATCTAGACCAACAAATCTAGTCCTTACTAGCAAACTAGCAAGGTTTTCCTTTGTGAAACTGTGATTCAGATACATATATTGAGCAGCATACATGTGTAAAAATAATCATAGGAAGTACAGCTTGAGAGAAACTGCAAGCACGATTTTTCATACACCTCCTTTCAACTGCTCCAGTGATTTACTAGAATCTTAAAGTTGGTGGCTTGCCTTTGAAGTAAGGTGACTCTCTAGTCAACACACAGCTGATCAAGGAGGCTGTCTCTCCTTTGCAACAACAGTGAGGAAGTTATTTAAGGTTACTACTGTCAGCTGCACACAGATCTTCAGACTATTTTAATTTATGTCATAGGCAGGCAGGCCCCAAGCTGTGCTCAGATGATCAGAAGCAGCAGTAATAACTTGGAAACAATATTTTTTCTCAAGTCTATGTGCTAAGTACAACTCAGCTGGAACAGAGGTAATCAAATGCAACTTTTGTAAATTGGTTTGGTGAAATAAACAATCTTTGTGAAGAGAGATAAGGGAGATGATAGTGGCTTGGACAGTAAATCATTGAACATAGATATTTTTGCCCACTTTTTTCTTCTTAAATAAGCACTTTATTCAAAAGCAAAAATTTAGTTGATAACTATTATGTGGGGTCAGAAGAAAAAAGGTAAAAGTCTGGATAGAAGAAAAAAAATTAATAAAGAAGGGTAAGTAGAAAAGAGGGAAGGGAACAAGAGTCTTCTGCCTTGTTCCATATTTGTTAAATATCTTATTTTTTGAAAAAAAAAGCCAACTCAAAATGTGAAAGCAACACCAAAAGTGAAAAAAAAAAAAAGCTCCATAAGATCAAATCCATATGAAGAAAAATACCTTTGGCAGACAGTAAATCAAAATTGCCCAAGCTGGTTCCCTCAAAGACCAAAGTTGCATGGAATCAAAATAAATGTTAATGTAATCTGTACTTTCAGAGTTCACATTGGTTGGATCAATGTGAACTAGCTGAACCCCAGATAATTCCAGTACTGCAAGTGATGTGTTCGGCTAGCAGTGCTGGGAAAGACATCTAGTGCTTTGTTCTCTAGTAATTATCTTCCTTTAATTTCATACTTGTGTTTCCCAGATATATGCAACAGAAAATAGACTAGTGCTTGTTGCAGAGCTGCTGGTAGAAAACATTGATTTATTGACAACATAAATAAATTCCTGCTGGTACATTGACTGAAAGCTGGCTGTCTTGGCTAGACTTAAATGAAGGTTTGCACTGGGTAATAAATTCAAGAGGCATGTATACTTAAATCATGATGCTGGATGTTGAACCATTTACATACTATAGGACAAACACACATATTTCTGCTACATTTTAAATGCTAGATAGCCAACATTTGGCTCTAGTTCAGAAATTACATAAAGTTTAGAAATATTCTGAAACTTTATATAGAATTGACATGAAGCAAGTGGGGAAAAAACCAATTAAAACTGCATATTTGTAAGTAAACTTCAGAAAAATGTAGGCATGTTCTGGTCTGGGGTTACTTACTTTTAAAAGAAATTTTCTAAGTACTTACATAGACTTGTGCCAGATAGTAAGTAGTCCACAGATTTATTCTTCTGTTGCACCCATAAAAACAATTAAAAATGTTTAAATACAAGAATATGGAATAGAGTATCCTTAGAGTATTCAGTGCTTGTTAATGGAGATATGACTGTAAGACAGAAACAGAAAATGTTAAATTCTGACTTAGAAGAAATAAAAAAAACCCCTCACCCTGAGTTCTAATATATTTATTCTCATTCTGTGTCACCTCTACTATCCAAATGAAAAAAGTTTTGCATTTCTCTGCTCTAGGATGATTTTCTCTCATGCCCTGAAATTCATTCCAGTGTTATTTGTTGCAGATTTATAGCTCAATCACCTTTGTAATAGTTTCTTCTTTTATGGGTGGAATTTTTTAGAACATTATGAACATATTCTACCTCTTTCCTTTTTGTTTGGAACTTTTTTCCAAATCCTGCTAAATTTTCCTTAAAATCTACAGAACATGGATTGCATTTCACCGCTTAGATTATGCACAAACCATTCGCCATTCCCAGACGATACTCCATTGAAACAGTTTTTCAAGGGATGACCACACCTGTATTGGCTTGTCAGTGAAACTACTGAATACCATTATTTGAAGTCCTGGAGTTCAGAGCTAACGGCTTGTGGAGAGCCATGGTAGTCCTGCTTCTCACATAGTTCTCTTTTAAGGCCTACAGTTTGATGATCCAGATTTTTAGCTATTGGTATTGGATTGAAAGCACCATGGCTACACAATGAAAAATATTTATCCCATGTAAATTTAGTTTACTTATTTAAATTTATTTCTCATTTTTTTTTTCCCTACAATATTTTTTTCCCTTACAAATACCTGTAAGTTTGTTTTGTAAAATATGGTTCACAGTACAAATGTAAAGCATATCAGCTTTGTCTATACGCAGGCTCTTCCTCTCTAAACTAGAATCCTGAATTTATTCTGAATTAAACAACATGGTAAATGACACATTGTAAAATCACGCTCTATTTTTTTCTGTGAATTATTTAGGTGAATATATAATAAATATTGTCATCGTCTATAATTAGTCTTACCTAGATAGAAGATTTTCTTCAGACACTTTGTATGTGAGAGCAGGTATATTTATTGATATCCTGGAATTAAGTCAGAGCCCTTAAAGTTAGATTTAGAAGTTCAGGCTTTTTAGCTTAAGCTATAACAGACTCAAATCATTTGGTAGAGTCTAGACAATCTTCTAGCATGCATTTATCTCTAATTTACATTTACCTGCTCCGAGTTCTGGTGTGTTTGTATTTTTAAAATATTCTTCTATTTAAAATTGTGATCCATGATTTTCCTTTTGAGAGAGTGTGCTTGAGACCCAGTATGGAAGTTTAAAACTTCAAGATGTATTAACAATCTAATTTCTATATGGTGTGCTTATGAAATCATCATGTTTGTAAGCGTGAAACAAAGGTGAAACAAAGCACATCCAGGCCTGAATTAACTGGAAATTCCATCCATAGAAAAGCAGTTTAGAACTTACACTTCCTTGACTTGCATCTGATATACCCATTAAGCTTCCCACTAGGTATTAGATAATAAATAATTTAAGATTTTCTATGTATAATAAATATATAATACTAAAAAATATTTTATTTTAAAAATTATGCTATAATTGGCAATAAGATCAAATTAATGTTGAAAAGTGAAATTTTTCAAATCTATATTCTCAGAATTGATAAGACTATTTAGTTAATGTTTAGTTTTTTCTCAGTACCAATGGAAATTTAAGTTAGAAAGGGAAAGGAGGAAACACAGGTAAAATTCAGCCTTTTTTCCTGGTATGAGGCATGCAGGTATGAGATGCAGTGTTCAGTTTGGGCTGCTGCCAGGCTCATCTTCATATCCAATAACTTCAGTGGACAGAATTTCACTCTACCTTCTTCCATACAGGTATCACCTGCATATGTGCACTTAAAAGTTCACAAAGGTGAAGGGATACTTTTGTGAATTGCCATTTCAGAAATAAGTTAAAACTGTAAGTCCTGATCAGTGTAAAGCAGGAGTTGACAAAAGTAAAGCAATTCCAAACATCACTCTGGACAGATTTTGTTGGCCCTGGCAAGTTGGAGATGGAAGTAGCTCTAACTTGAGTCAGTCAAGCTTTGTCTAAGGGAGTGAGTATGAAACTAATAATATGTTTTTATTAGGAAATATCTGAATTTAGAATTTAACCAGAGATATGGTCTTCTATATGACAGAAAAACAGATAATATATTGCCAGTTAATTTGGAGCAAAGGAAAATTTCTTGTACTAAGGATGACACCTGAAACAGAGCCCCTATAAGACCCACAGTGACTATGAAGTGGTGTTACTCCAGCATGAATCTCCAGTTTCACTATGACATACGCAAACATTAGTATTTCTGCTCTTTGACATATTCTGGAACATGGGAGAAAACACCACATTCACTCCAGGAATATGTTGTTGGTGACACACTGATGCTCCAAGTCCAGTTAAGCCACTTCATGACAGGCAAAATGCTCTGCCACTCAGGCTGCATTTTGAATTCTTGCTGTATCTGAGTGATGGATGAGCTGTGTGCAAGAAATGACATGAACACCTCTTAAAAAACCACAGCTGCACTTACATCAGAGTCCTAAAAGGGAAACCAAGAAAAGAGAAATCATGAAAAACTGAAGAAAAAAAGAAAAATGGGTCCATTTATATTTGCAGAGGAAACAATTTTAAAGCACATATAGAATGCTAAGGTAAAGCAGAAATTACTAGGAGTTGTACTTTCTGAAATATTTCTGAAGGCTCTCAATGTCTCTTTCTCATTATGACCTATTCCTTTTGTGAATGTATTTTTCACTTGGATTTCCATAGAATGGTTAAGTTGGGATCAGGATTTTTTTTCCTTCTTGGACCACATGGAAGGGTAGAATTCTTGTGCTAAAGCTTTTATACTCAAAAAGTTCAATCTTGCAACTAGCAATGCACAAGCAAAGAGATGTAAGTGTTGATGATAGTATCACAATTTCAAATATCATGTTTGCTTAACTGACACCCATAAAATTTCATTGCTCCAAAAACATTTGTAATTGCAGCTATCATTAATTCACACATTCTATTTCGCTAGCTGGAAATAAAAGTGTTTTTAAAGGAAGACAAATACCATCTAGAGCAATTTCCTTAGGGAAGTGATAGATCCTGAAAGCACTCCTGAAAGCTGCTGTAGATAGATGCTACATATTTAGGACAAGTTAGTAGATGAGTTTCTATTGTGTGTATTTTTGCAATCATGTTAATCATCACAGGTGATAACTGACTTTAAGATACACAGAAGAGAATGCTTGAAGGAGGGATGCAATGTCAGTTTTATTTTATTTTCAGTATGTTCATATTTATGAACTCTGTTTCTTGTATGTAGTTGGTCCATTTGTACCTAGCAAATGGAAAGGACCATAAAGGCAATTTGTAACTAAGATCATGCTTTTCCTCCTTTTATCACTCTGACTTGGGTTAGTTTTCTATATTTTAGTATTTATATAGGTGCGCCTTAAAAAAAAAGGGTGGCCTCAATACAGATACGGTAAATGCCTCAAATATGACATATTTGTGATACTTATTTTTAGTAAGAAAAAATACCTTAAATTATCTTATTTTACAGAATAAATACAGCTATTCAATGAGTTTCTTCTGTGGAACATTTTGTTTACTTAGGTTAAATTCATTGTCTTTTTAACACACTTGTTTCTGTACCAAGAATTTAGGTACACCCACACACACCCAAACATACATATACTACACAAAGACAGAAGTTTTCATTTTATATGCAGAAACATCCATCTTGCTAGTCATGGAAGGGAAATCTCCCAGGAGCTCATTCCAAATGCAATGTCAAATTTACAATAAACAGAATAATTGCACTGTTTACAGGATTTATTTTATTACTATACTTGTGATTGCTGCAATTGTAAATAAATGTGCTCCCTGCCACAAATTTATTTTGTTTTCCAGAAAGAAGGACAGATATGCTTCCTTTCCCCGCAATTATAATAATGGGCAATATATATTTGTATTTAGATTTCTTTAGCCAATGTAAGCCAGACAGCCAGGCAGCTGTTGATCTTAAAGGATTACCACAAAACAAGTTCACTTAGCTTTAGATTGTAATTTATCATTCGAGACAAAATCCTGATTGTGTTTTTAAAACAGTTGCATTTAAAAAATGGCAACTCCAAAGTATATACAATATATGAAAAATGTTGTACTCTTTCATGAGAAACAGCACTAGTCCATGGTGATCATGTCTGAACACTTAGTTAGGCTATCAAGATAAACTCATGCTCATATCAGCCATATAGTAATTGAACACAAAAGATCAAAATGTGTTGACAAGAAAGCAAATTTTCTCCTGGAACTTCTGGTTGTCTTGACTCAGAAAAATTGATTTTGCACTACCTCTTCCCCTAGAAACTGGAGGTAAGATTAAGACTGTATAATGGTTGAAGGTCCTTCCCAGGGCCTCTGATGGCTTTTGGATATCAATAATGTAATTTTATGTTCCTAAGAGTCTGATTCAAATTTGAATTAACCTATATATAAATATACCAGTAATGTAAACAGATGTACAATACACTTAAAGAACTGTCATATTACACTCATTTTGTGCTCAGTTCTTTAGGTAGTAGTTTCTCAGGTAGAATTATTTCTTGTTTCATCCTACAGCATCAGCAGATCCTATGGTACTACTGGAAAATTGTCCCAGTGCAGGATAGTCCCTTAATGCAGAAAGAAAAAGACTGAGAATGACAGCTGCCCCCTGCCCACCTTTGTTCTTCCAGTTTAATAAAGTGACAGCAAAGAAATGTTCCCGTCTTGTGTCAGGCCCAGCTACAGTTTTGACTTCTTGATCCCTTTAGTAATTAATGTAATCTGAAGTAGTATAAGGATTTTCAAGTACAGGACAGGGGCAAAAGCCTCAGATCAATTCACTGGAAACACACAAAAAATGTCATGTCATGGCAATGTTTTTTCCAAGCCCAAGAAATGAAAAAAAAAAAAAAAAGACCGGGAAGGTTCTAGTATAGTTTCAAGATGCAGATAAAAGCAACTTATTTCAACTTATGTAAAGACTGGATATCTTAATGCTGTCTTGCCCCAGAGAAAAAATTTTACTTAAAACTTAGAAATATTTTCATGTAGTTAGTTTCCTATAAAAAAATCAAGAATAGGTCTGGCAGAATTGATAAAAAATTTGTTGTAGCAAATATTTTTATGGAAAGACCCCAAATAGATCTCAAGTAAATTTAAGACTCAAAATTTTACTATTTTGACTTCAACTACATTTCAGTGAAGAAAACACACCCATTTTAATAAAACTCTCAGAGAATTCAAAGTTTGTTTGTCATTACTATTTCTTAGGATGAGCTGAAAATATTTTTTGTTATATTTTTACTCTATCAGTCAATAAGAAATTAAATTCTTGCTGGAATCTCTTCTGACCTATTTTAAATGCTTTTAAAAGGTACATTTCTTGTCATAAAGTATAAATGGCTGAACAAAAGGGAGAAACAACTCAAAAAAGTGTAGCTAGTTTTTTTAATTTTAAGAATGAAATTATTACATATACAGTACACCAAACATTTTGTTTTTAGTTGTCGATCTCTCTTCTGTACAGAAAACCTGAACAATGTTCTTATTCTGCCATTTGTACGTACCTATCAGTCCCCGTGTCTCAAGCATTTACAAGTATCTGTCATCACTTTCCTCTGAAAAACCTTTACAAATAAACCATTTGGTTTTTCACTATTTGATAATGAGTAAATCCTTTGATATTGTACTAGTACACAACACAGGACATCATTAGCAGAGGAAAGGAGTCAGCAATAAAATCAACTGGAGATTAAGCTAATTCACAAACCTTCAGTCCCTGTCGAGTATAGTGTTAAGCATGCTTGACTGCTTCATTCAATAGTACAGCTATTGATGGGGTCCCAAAACCCTAGTTAAGTTTTTATAAGGCTTTTCACTAGAGAACATAATTGTTATTTCCACATACTTACATTCAATTTTCAGGGATTAGTTTAAGTGTGAATTCTCAGGTATTTCTTCCAGCTGTCTCCTGTCAACCCATAATCCCATATACTGAGTTCTGTCCCTGCAGGGTAGGCACTTGATCCTAAGGTCAAAGGTCCGTTAGCTCTTGACTAATGTACCTCATTAGAGGAGGAAAGCAGAATGTCTCCAGCAATTCAAATGTCATGAGAAGTAACAGAACTATATATTTTTAATCATGTTAAATAGGTTTGTTTTATTTTAGACACAACGAGAAAAAAAGCTGAAAGCTTTTAATTCATAACCACCGGAAGCACCAAGTATCTAGTTTTGATGTGTATCCAAGCATGATGCAGGAGCGTACAACTAAATTGTGAGGAAATAAAATAATTAATAGTTTAATTATGTGTAGTATCTTTCTTTTTTTATTAAGGTAGGAAGCTGGTCATAAATTAATAACTATAATTACTCAAGTATTTGGACAGAAATGCTGCTTTTCTTAGTACTTTCTATGAATGTCAGGTAATGGTTTTATCCTGTGCTACAAAAATAATCACCTCATAAAACACGTTTTTGATTAAACAATGAAACTGGAACTTAAGTACAACTGAATCCCTAGGCAAATGTGAGCTACTACATTTTGTACAAAAATGTTTTTCACTGTAGCCACAAACAAATATCCTTTTCTTTAGAAATTGTACGTAGTTAATTGCATTTGGACAAGGCTATATTTTGAATTTTTTTTTTTTTACTTTAAACTGACATCAGCAATCCTAGCTATTTGTCATCATTGCACTTTAAAGGAGCTTTACAAGATAATTACATGAGCTAACTTGTTTGTTGAATTTCAACTGTAATTATTCAATTATTGAGCCTTATAATTGAGCCTCATAATAATGACTAGGCAGTAAGTCAACCTACATGCTGGCATTCAAATAGCTTAAATGAAAGAAATGTCAGCTATAGTTGCACAATAATTGTTTTTTAGACAAAACAGAAAAATCTTGTGTATGAATGGAGATATAGAAAATGAAATCTTGATGCCACCAAAGACAAAAGCATTCTCCCACTGATTTCAGAGTGGTCTCAAATGTCCTTAAAACTTGTTCCATCAGACTTCTGTCTGACAAGCATTCTGGAACTGTCTGTAGGATTTTCTGGATTTTCCAGTCATGTTCTAGAATAGATGTAAGTTTTAAATATGTGATTTCAATCATTAGAGGAAACAACACCACAGAGGTAGATGTGACATCATGATCCAGGTTTTTATATCATGACTAAAAGTGCTTTTCTGATAATATCTTGATGTCAGAAAAATCTTGTCAGTCACTTGTAAATATGAAACATATACATGTGACAAGGCATTTTCTTTTCTTAAATTAACTGATAAATTTGGAAAATGTTGGACAATTCAGGCACCCAATTCTTTCTTTGTTTTGAGATTGTCATATTTCTTTTATGCCTTATTTAATATTTCTCATTCTGAATAAAATGTGATTTTCACACTAGTATAGAGTTGGATTAACAAGTATTTTTAATATCACTTTATAGCATGTAAGTCTAGAACATTTGTTTGTAACATGCTCGGTTTGCTACTATTATAGATAATACATATTATATTATTTTACCTTCTTTTACATTAAAAGACTACACAAATGGATGTTTTATTCTATCTGGAGACAGGGAAATGACACAGTCATTATCTTTGGGGTTTTTTTTTTCCGTTTATTAACAAGAAAAATAAAATGTGAACTTTCTTAAACAAAATGGGTGTTGTCTAATCAGGTGTTTTCCCTATCCTTGTTTCTTTCAGCCATCTCTCCTTTTGCAAAAAGATGACTATTAAGGTCCCCTTTCCAGCCGAGCACCAGTTTAAGCTGTGGAACACTTTTCTCTCAGTCTTTGTGTTAGAGCATATAGCTCTAAGTTTCTACCTGAGTTCACAACCCAGCTCATAAACAGCGTGTGCACCTACTACTTTCTGCTCAACACTTGGCTCACATGTTCAATTCTCTTGAGCCTACCACTTCTGTCTTTCTTCCAGCAACTTCTTTAAATGAAAAACAGTGAAATTTAACAGCTCAGGGAGACTAAATCATCCTGTAACAGCAACAGAGTTTAATTTGGGCTGAAGTAGTGAGAACAGAGTTACTGGTCAACCTCATGTTTGTCTCATCAGTACATATGATTTTGAAGTGTCATTTACTGCAGCTGTAAACTCTAGCCTTCTGGTTTGTAAAAGTTATATTAAACCCATCCTGCTCACTGAAGAAAAACAGTTACATCTGAGGTAGCTCTCACTATCAAATTGTTTTGTACATTTATTTTCCTGCTGGCTGTTGTTAGCTGCTATGATTCTTGCAATAAATGAGCAAAACAGCTTTTCTGGCCCTCAGCCTTTCCTTTTCTGTCTTACCTATCCTAGGTTTGTCTTTAATTCTACAAACCAAGCCACACACAAAAAGCTCAAAATTTCCAGAAAAGGAACTTCTCTCAAACTGTTTTGATGATGGTTATTGGTTACAGCTAGAAATAGTTACGTATATTTAGAAAAGATCAAGTATTATCATAACAGGCCTAAATCCACACAGGATTTAGTAACGTTATACCTCTTATGGTGCTTGAAGATAACACTCACTTTTATCTCTCATGGTAAATTCATGCTGCTGATGATCCTGTTCCACAATCAGCATACTGTTGAAAAGTTGTCAGCTAAACACAAAGCAAAAAGGTGAAGGGAGACTTGAGGACTGACAGTGCTTTTCTGTGTCTCTTGTAAGGCTGGGAGGTTAACTTCATTTATGATGAGTAATTGTTTCCCATGTCTGATTATCAAGAAGGACCAAATATTTTTCATAGCAACGATATTCTGTTCTATTCAAGTTTCTCACAAAGGCATAAGAAAGTATCTTCTATGAAGGCTACAGATGCAAAAACAGAGTAGGCTTACTCCAACAGAAAAGTAGATTGGAAACATATTTGGGTTAACAGAATACTTTCTCTCCTTCAAAGATGTTGAAAGGCACACATCTCTACTTTATTTCCATTATTGCAGTAAGAAAAGTCTTAGGGCAACAATAGTTAAGAAGCTATAATCTCAATATTAATGCAAAAGCTATATATTTCATATTGCTACTGTTCTGCATCTGCAGGCTTCCTCTTATGTGTCCTGTCTTATGAACAATATGTATGCTTTTGATTTAGGAACGAATAACATCTTAAACTCCAACGTTAAAAGGAGAAAAAAAAAAGGAAAAAAGTGGGGAAATGATTGAATTACATAGAACATATTTTTCTTTTAAAATGTAGTAAAAGATTCAATAGTTCAAATTGCTCAGGGGTGATCACATTTCTTTCAGAAGGTGCTCTGTATCTTGGAGGCAGTGTATGTACCAAATACTGCTGATAGTTCAGCAGATGCTTTTTTTATTGAAAGTCACAGAAAAGAGTTGCAATAAAACCTGCATTAACAGCCAGCGCTCAAACTGAGGCTGCCTCGTGATTTATGCACTCTCGCTTGGTTTTGATCTTTTAATGAATGTGACTTGCCACATTATATACCCTTCTGGGATTTTCTCCCTCACCACTCTCATTATTATGCTCTCACTGCTGACCTGATCATGCAGTTTCATATGATTCAGGGAAAAGAAAATCAGCCATGAGAAACCTAATGAAATTTAATAAGGGCAAGTGTAGGGTGCTGCACCTGGGGAGAAATAACCCCCTGCACCAGTAGGTTGGGGGCTGACCTGATGGAGAGCAGCTCTAAGGAAAAAGACCTGGGATTTCTTGAGGACAACAGAATGACCATGAGCCAGCAATGTGCCCTTGTGGCCAAGAAGGCCAATGGCATCCTGGGGTGCATCAAGAAGAATGTGGCCAGCAGGTCGAGGGAGGTCATCCTGCTCCTCTGCTCTGCCCTGGTGAGGCCCCATCTGGAGTACTGTGTTCAGTTCTGGGCTCCCCAGTTCAAGGAGAGGGAACTGCTGGAGAGGATACAACAAAGGGCCACAAAGATGATTAAGGGCCTGGAGCACCTCTCCTATGAGGAGAGGCTGAGGGACTTGGGTCTTTTTCGTCTGGAGAAGAGTTCAATGCATACAAACACTTAAAGGGAGGGTGTCAGGAGGATGGGGCTGGTCTTTTCTCAGTGGTGCCCAGTGACAGGACAAAAGGAAATAGGCACAAACTTGAGTGTAAGTAGTTCCACCTAAACACAAGGAAGAACTTCACTGTGAAAGTGGTAGAGCACTGGAACAGGCTGCCCAGATAGGTGGTGGAGTCTCCTTCTCTGGAGACATTCAAAACCCACCTGTCCAAGTTCCTGTGTAACGTGCTCTAGGTTGATCCGCTCTGGCAGGGTGATTGGACTAGATGATCTCCAGAGGTCCCTTCCAACCGCATATGATTCTATGATTCTATGACTATCCATGACTTTGTACTTTTGTACTGATTTTTGTAGCTAAGGCTGTGATTTAAAATGCAGCCAGATGAGTGAGAGGACTCTAGCTGCTTTTTACAGGCTATGGATCAGGCCTATGATCAGGCTATGAATAACATGGTTTTAAGGGCATATCATTTTAGGTTTTCCTTGTACATCTAGTTGCTCTTTTCAAGTGCTTTCATCTCTACATAAAGCTAGTCACAGCAAATTAAATCAAATAAATACAGTTTCTCTGTCGTTCAGAATGGACAATCTTGATCTTTTCCTTATTTTTAAGGAATAAAATTATTTAGGAACTTAGTCCAGAGACACTAATATACTGAGAATTCTTCAAGTACCATCCATAGCTCTTATTTACATTTGAGACTGTAGAATTTTTTACATTATACTTGCCTCATGAAAATAACTTGGAGTAAGAATCATTTTTCAAATGTTATTAATAGATAAAAAGTAATCCAAGGATAAATGCTTCCAGACTGCAGCTACTGTGTGTATCTAGGCTAGACATACATATCTCAGTGTTTTGTTTTTTCAGTCTGACTAATTGTCTTTGTCTTTAATGACTCTCCTTTAAATGTCTGCTTTATGTTTCACAAATACTTAATCATTGCTGTTCTTCATCTATTTATTGATAGAGTTTAAACATGCACATACGAACCAAAGTGACATTACCTGAGGAAATGTTGGGCAGAAATCTGATTTTTTCCCATCATTCAAATAAAATCTTTTCTCCTAGTTGAAACTAACAGCAACAATCATGCCTTTGGTCCTTTGCTGTGGAAATGGGAATTGTTAAAGTATGCATAAAATACACTTAAAAGGGACCACAGGAGAAAACATCCCTGCTCAGAATCCCATCATGGCCTGTATGAATTGTACCAAGAAGACTATTAAGCCTTCTCATGTAAGTAAACATTATACATGTGTTAATGGCTAGGAGAATGGTGTCTCATAGATGGAAGCTCTTACACTCTAATGAAACACCTTTGTGTATGATGTTATGTCAATGGAACAACATGTGGCTTTGGTACATATAAAAGCAATTATGGAAGTAATATCAGAGCCTGGTTTGCCTTTTCCCATTGGTTTCAGGCTCCCTAACAGGTCTAACCTGAGTCAAAACGATAGCACTTTCTTTCTTGTCATCATCTCACAATAAAACTTTCTATTTTAATGGCCCAGAAGCCCCTCAGATGTGTCATTGGTATTTATATTAGAAACATTTCCATTAGCTAAGATTTTACAATTTACCTCTAATTTTATTTATTTATTTATTTATTTATTTATTATTTTAGAAACTAGACAGTCTGGGATATTTTAAATAATAGTGATTTAGTTTCCGGTTATTTATTGACTTTTCCCATATGATGTGTTTTGAAACTATGGTATTGCACATGTCCGTATTTCAGAGAAACCCAAAAAGTAGTGTCAGATGATGTAGCTACAAAGAGTATGTTATAGTGCTAGCTTGACCATATTGGCCACTGATAACCTGTTCCATCTGTCTTGCCTCTGACATGTTACCCGGACAGGGGAGAGATGGTGCAGCCTCTAAAAACAGGAGTCATTATGAGAAAAAACAGCAGCCCAGCAGCAATCGGGTATTTTGCTGAAAAGTTCAAGAGATCATTTTTTTTTTCTTCTTTTACCTTTCTTTTACCTGCTCTAATATCCATTACTACAGCAAACTACTTAGTGGGCTATAGAGGATGACTCAGTTTTTCTGCCCTTCATTAGTACAGTGGTGTTGGTTAAGATTCTTGGAGCCCACTTGGTCAGCCAAGTATCTGGGCTTGTCTCTTCTTTCTCCCATTTTGGTAGCTCCAGACTTGAACCCTGATCATCTCTGGCACAATTACATTGCTTCAACACTTCGTACATATCCTCCTGGTGTATCTTTACAATAAGTTCTTCTACAAGTAATACAAGCTTTCTCTCTTCCTTTTCCTTGTAAATAACTTTGAAAACATCAAACCCATTAATGTAAAAATAGTTTTATTTGTGTACTATACATTATTTTATTCATTATATTATACAGTATGTAGGGTATGTGTTCATATTTGCACATATGTATATAGTCATTTAAGAAGGATTAGTATCATTTGTTTATGCATACGTAAGAAGTGTTAATTTTTTAAATAGTTTGTGAGCTAGGTGATATATAAATCTTTGCACATGGCAGACTTCTCTGCCTAGGAAGATGTAAGCATCTATGGCACAAATACTTATGAAAATGCATTTAACCTCTAGTGATCTAATAGAGTTGGAAACACAGTCCAAAACCACTGTTTTATTGGAAATTTTCATATTGGCAGTTCACGTCATGCTTTCTGGCTACCAACCAGATGAAGTGGGAATTTGAAACAGCAGAGCAACTGTCACAGTACTTCAGAGCTTAGCATAAAAACCCAGGGAGGGGGGAAAGGCAAAATGTTGAAAGAAAAATTGGTATACATGCCAACTACTGACCACTCATTCATATCATGCTGTGTTTTTAAATGGTTATCCTTTTTGGTTCCCTTTTAGTTATACAATAAAACCACTCCGAGTGTAAATGGAGTACAACCTTCTATTTCATGGAGAAAAGTCCTCTCTGAATAATAAATTTTACCTCTTACCAGGCTTAATTTCAAATTTTTCCTTCTTTCTTCAAATGATATTGAACCTAAATACAGTTATTGGCAGCTTGTGACACTCATACCAAGCTGAATATTATTCCAGCTCTGCTATTTTGCTTTCATAGCTTACATAGCTCATCCTGTGAAGCTTTGGGGTAGTAGCTTCTATTTATTCAGATGTGTTTGGTTTAGTTCCTTAATCTTCTGGGTTGAAAGCTAGTACTGGCACAGTATATGGAAGTTATCTGGAAAATGATTGTAAGCTCCTAAAAGCCATAATTAGGGCCTTACAATAATATATTTGTGTCAAATGGCAGACATAGCTACTGTGACATAGTGACTATGATGCCACTTTCTTTATCAGAAGCACAGCAATAATATCTAGTCCTGATCACAGCCAAGGTCCCTGGTCTAACCCCTCCCAAAGGTTGTGGATGCCCAGGTAGTCCCTAAAAGCTAAATATCAGAGATTCATGAATGCAGACCAAATGGTGCTTCTTGTGTTCTTGTGCCCATATAGAAATCATGGCAATTTCCCTGCCTTAGTCAATCATCTCTGCCACTTTTATCTATGGGCTCACAAAGATCTCAATAAGGTCTTAATAATGGTGCAAGTATTGCATAGCAGCTTTTACTGGCCCACTGTTCTGCATTTCTTTCTTAGTATGGGCTCTGTTTACTTAAGGACTGCCTACCCATGAACATTAACCATTTGTGATCACATAACACCCTCCCCCAAAATGTGTGTCTAAAATTAAACTACAGATGGTGTTCACAAAGGCTAACCTTAGCCTGGGGTGCCAAATCTCTTTAGAATCCCTCCTCAGTCAATGGAAAAAGGAAATATCGCCTTTAATGCAGTATTCCTCAATCTGTGCTCTGGGAACCAGTAGTGATCTGGAAGACATCTGATGGTAGTTCATGAAAATGTTGGAAACATTTAACCTTCCCCTGCAGAAAACACCTCCAAACTATATACAGAAATTCCTACGTATGCACACAAGCAAACAATCAATTTGGGAGATTTTGAAAGTAATAAACAAACCTTGAAAGGGCATTTGGCTGTAAATGAAAACCATTATGACAACACTTCATAACACAGTATTTCAATTTGGTTTTGAGGGTTTGGTAGACTTTCAATTAGAAAAAGAAAAGAACTTAGGCTAAATTTTCAGAGTCTTTCTCTCCCATGCAACTACATGAAGGTGTTAAGGAGACACACTTGCCTTGGATAAGAGTTGGTTCTTATAAAAGACCTTACATCTTGAAATAAAATATGAAAACTGATGGCCATATAATGGTGCATCCAGCATGGTACACTCAGTGGTCATTTCTTGAGAGCTCATCTGCTGGATAGTTATCATTATATCATAATTATTTCCAGAGGATGGTTTGAAGAAAGTATTTTTAAAAAATTTCAACAAATTCACCTTAAACTGAGTGACTGGAATCTTTACTTTTTGAAATAAACCTGGTTATGTTAGTTTTCAATGCAAAGAGTTAAAATCAGAAGTGTTATTGAAGTCACATAAACTTATGCCATGTCACATAAAAATATTCTAAATTGCAGCTAGTAAAAATATAATCTAATAAGTGAAATTTTTCCTTTGTTATTTTATCTGACTAATGATTCTGATAATTACAACAGCTTTATGGTTATTTGTATCAAGTAAAATTCATTCCCATGTGGAAAGCACCATAAGGATTTCTGCCTAACAGATGGGCTTCTCATGCTTTTAATTCCTTTCGGAAATCTTAGCTTTGTTGTGTATGAAACAAAGAAGAAGAAACTTGTGAAGGTTTCTTTGTGCAATCCTTTACTGTTGTGAGCTACATGAGGGAACAAATCTGATGCTGTATGTAGCAAAAAGACTAGGTTAAAAAAAATATGTCTTTCAATCCATCCCTTTGGATATTAATCACAATATTTTCTAGTTTTAAAGATACATATATTTCCTTGTTTGCACTCAAGATCCACTGATGGTAAATTATAATAATCTGTACTCTGATCATAAATCACATCCTAGTTACAAATTTGTTTCCAAAAAATCTGTGGCTATCTTCTGATCCCATCCCAAAATTTGCTCCTCAGGACATTTGTTTCTCTTCATTTGAATAATGCCACTTCATCTCATGAAGCATATTTCTTACATGTCTCAAGAGGTCTCTCACCATAAGCATTCTGAATATTCATAATTCCAGGAAAAAATAGATGCTTTATATATGAACAAAATAGTATCTAATAAAAGGCTTTATTTTTCCAAACTTCTAGATTTTCTTAATAACTGGTAAAGGACTTAAATAACAGACTAAACATCAAGGAACAGAGAACTGGTGACATAATAAACTGCTAAAATGTTCGTATGCTAGTTTTAAGGAATTGAGCTGTCTGACCAGAACTTAGGCTACAAACAAATTTAAACAGTGTGGCATACAAATCACACCCCAGGATGACTGATTTTTCACTTCAGTACATTTTGGAGTACCCTGTGACTATTTACTAGACAGCAGGTCCAGAAAGGGCATTTCAGGGGAACTAGGGACTAAGTGAGGACAGCAGCTTCACAACTGATGCTTGCCCCAGCATGGCGTGTTGCTATCATCAGCTGAGGATTACATCAGGACCAAGAAATTGTAAATGCTTTTCCGCTGCCTACAAGTAACTGCAGAAAACTAGATATGAACTATAGATTTGTGAAGTCCCATTGTATTTTGGAGATGTTTAAATGTCTTATTTCTGCCTAGGTTTCTGATGAAAAAGTCTGTGACACTCTATCTGTTCAAAACAAGGTAATCTCGGAAGTGGTGAAACAAGTTCAAAAGTGGTGAAAAGCCAGTTGGTGGCCAGTCACTAGTGGTGTCCCACATGGCTTCGTATTGAGGCTGGTTCTCTTTAGCATCTTTATCAATGATCTGGATGAGGAGATAGAGTGCACCCTCAGTAAGTTTGTGGAAAACACCAAGTTATGTGGAAGTGTCGACCTGCTGGAGGGTAGAAAGGCTTTGCAGAGGGATCTGGACAGGCAGGATCAATGGGCTGAGGCCAATGGGATGAGGTTCAATAAGGCCAAGTGCCAGGTGTTGCATTTGGGTCATAACAACCCCATGCAATGCTACAGGTCTGGGGAAGAATGGGTGGAGAGCTGCCTGGAAGAAAAGGACTTGGGGCTATTGGTTGATTGTTGGCTCAACATGAGCCAGCAGTGTGCCCAGGTGGCCAAGAAAGCCAAAAGCATCCTGGCCTGTATGCGGAATAATGTGGCCAATAGGAATAGGGAAATGATCATCCCCCTGTACACAGCACTCGTGAGACTGAACTTTGAGTATTGTGTCCAGTTTTGGGTCCCTCACTACAAGAAAGACATTAGGGTGATGGAGTGGGTCAGAGAAGGGCAAAAAAAATGGTGAGGGTTCTGGAGAATAAGTCTTATGAGGATTGACTGGGGGTACTGGGATTGTTTAGCCTACAGAAAGGAGGCTGAGGGGAGACCTTATCACTCTACAACTACCTGAAAGGAGGATGTAGAGAGGCAGGGGCTGGTCTCTTCTCCCAAGTCACAGGTGATAGAACAAAAGGAAATGGCCCCAAGTTGTGCCAGGGGAAGTTCAGATTGGATATTAAGAAAAATTTTTACACTGAAAGGGTTAATAAGCATTGGAATGGGCTCCCAGGGAAGTGGTTGAGGCACCATCCCTGGAGGCATTCAAAAGATGGGTTAACATGGTGCTTAGTGGTGTGGTTTAATGATGCTTTTTTTTAATTCAGAGTTAGGTTGATGGCTGGACTAGATGATCTTAAAGGTCCCTTCCAACTTAGACAATTCTATGATTCTAGGATTGCCCTTTCAGAAAAGAGTATGGAAAGCAAAATGTTGAAATCATTGAATTGTTTTTCAAGGGGTTGACCAAAACTCAGTAATTTCTTAATATTTCTTTTATGTGATTACCTCCATTTATGAAATGAATATGAAAACAGAGTAATTTTAATGAACTTGTTTTTAAGGTATGGGAAAAAATCCAATATAGCCTCATCTAGTTTCTTTGTATAATTTACAACAAATTTATGAGTAGATATGTATAACAGAAATGCATATGGAAGAAAGTTCCACCATTTTTTGTGAATGCAAATATTTGATTATATTTTTGGGACCTTACCAAAGGCTGGCAGGAGAATGGAAATACCACCTTGCAAATGATGTTTTGAGGTTGCTCTGACTAAGCAAAAACTCTATTCTTCTATATACTCCACAAACAAAATGGCTATAAGCAGGTAAGTTTTACTTTCATTCAGTCAAAAAGTTCTATTTGAATTTGTTTTGTATGTTTCATCACAGCATGGAAAGGTCCAACATGAAGATCACTCAAACATAAAATAAAAATCTGAAATAACAGCGTAGAATATTTAAAAAAACTTTTTTTATATTTCTTTCTGGATTTTGATATGCTTTTTCTACAAAATTAGCACAATTCTGTGAAGCATTTTCATCTAAAATATGCATTTTTTTAAATGTAAAAAGATCTAGATTTAAAAAAATACATTCTTATGGCTTTTCAGTTGGCAATAGTATTTTTGTCAAAGATCTTAAAATTTATAATCATAGAGTAATCTTTATTCTGAGCAAAAATTGCCTCCTGAATAAGAATTTTAATTCCAAACAGACTGAACATAGCTGCTGGTAAATGAGCGAATATGAAAAAAGGATTATTATCAGAGAAATGAGATGAAGAGATATTATACATTCACCTACACGACACAGTGCAGCACTGTGTAGAAATATGTGATTTAGTTCTCAGTGAGAAGCAGGGAGTTGAAAAAATGTTTCTTTGAAAAATTCCCAACTGATTCTACAATGAAGTCAAACAGTTCACTTATCATAATGCTATTATAATACCCTGTTCTAAATGAAGATTAATAGCAACATGTTACATTTGTCCCTAAATATAAAGATTTCTATTTAATAAGCTTACTGTGAATTATAGCCTCAGTGCAACCATTTTCCCCGTGTCTTCAAAAATGTCTATCTTTATTGGCTTTTAGTTGTAATCCAGGGCAATGTCTCTCTTGCAGACTGCGTGCATTTTTCACAATCATGTCAACATGCACTCCTCAAGAAGGACATTGTTTACTTTGGATAAACCTGCCTTATGAAGGATAAAACCATTCTTTGTGAACACTTATGAAGGATAAGAGTGAGTGTGCTACTTATGAAATGTTTCGTTATACAGTATGTGGTCTCCATTATATAAATAATTCTTTCCCCCTCATCTACTTCTCTGTGGGAATATTGAATAAATAATTAAAGGGGAAAAAAAAGAGTAGGAAGAAATAAGTATAAACAATTTGAAAGATGATTCATAAGTTGAGCTATGTTAATTGTATTTCCTACTGAAACATCAAAGTACTTTTGGTAATATGAAATATATGCACCTTTCCAAGATTTTATATTTTGGCTCTCTTTAGGGTGCTGATAATTATACACAATAACTTCATGGAAAATATCCCCAAAAGCTTTGTTTAGTGTTTATTTTCACAGAGCAAGGCACCACTTCTAACCCCTTTTTTTAAAAGATTAGTTTTTTGCTCTTTGCTATGAAAGTCTGGTGAGACACTGCTGAATCCACAGAGTATGTAAGTGCTTATCAGAGTCACATAACTTTTCTGTTTGCTGCCTTTATGAGGTTTGTTAGCCATGAGAGAGAGAAAAAAAAACCCAAACCACCAAAATACCCCACAAGAGAGGCAAAGAACTAATTAAAATGACTGCATTTTGACTGTTCTCTTTGAAAATTATTGAACACCAAAATAATTGTGTTTTATTTATATTACAATAATTTTTAAAGGCCCTGATCCCTGATTCGGGGTAACATTTTCTAAGGTAGGTAACACAACAACTATGGTCATAAAAGAACAAAGGCAATAATGTCTCACTTTAGGTCTGTAAGTCTAAATTTCAGGTACTTGAAACCTAGCTCTGGTGTTTTGTTGCCCTAGTACACCTTCATTGTCCATACTTCTGCTGCTGGATGTTTGCAGAACTTCCCCAGCCTTGCCAACACAGAGGTGATATTGCATACATAGGTACACCAGGAATCATGATATGGACTTTCTACTGCCTACACATCCTGTAGGTGGGCCTGCTGTAGAACACAGTTCTTGTCAAATAAGAGGAGCACTCCTGTCAAATCTGGACTGGCTAGAACCAAGACTGAGAAAGCAACATCCTCCTCCACTCTCCTTCGAGAGCTTCAGAATACCCATACAGCTTCCTAAAATAGTGAAAAGATGCAAAAAGCAGAAGACTGACTGTTATGCATAAATCAGCCATTATCTTATTGTCTTTGTCTGAGTGTAATTTCAATGACAGAAACCTATGAAAAGTCATCAACAGGATGGAATTACACACTTTCTTTTTTTTGCACGTCTTCCTTGTGCTGCTTCCACACTCGGAGAATGAACCTGTCTATCATTTGCTGGGGCTGGCTGGAAGAGTGAAATATTCTGAGATTTTAACCATTGTTTTTGTCCTACCTGAAGACATCTTAAAAAAGAGAATTTCCATGACAAGTAAATGGGGACTATGCCACTAAACACCCACTTGAGTTGTAGCACATCATTAAGGTTCATGGCCTAATACTATGTGGCTAAGAGCAAATTCTTGACTATGTCTGCTCTATGGCATGGAGTTGTCTAGAAACCAGATGATGATCAATATTTAACGAGAGCAAAATGGTTTCAATGGCAGTACCTTAAAGCCTGAGAGATTCACTTGATAAGCCAGGTTGAAGTAATATACTAGGGAAGAGGGAAAGGCATCACATCAAAGTCATGACTCTGTCTGTGTTTCTCTCTAGAACACTAAGTCCCCAAAAATGCACAAACTTGGCACTTCAGGAAAATTTCTCTAACCTGTAGGAGTATACAGGCTATTCTGAGATCTCACTCATGCTTTCCAGCTTCCATTGCTGAGAAATGCAATATAAGCTATGGTTTCTCTAAGAAAAACTCTTAGTTGACTAAATTGTACAATTCCTAGTTATTCAGAATTTCTGTTGGCAGGAGTATTGATTTTAGACACACATCACAATATTTTATCTTCTACTGGCTGAAAATTATGGGTTTCAAAATAATATTAAAAATAATAGTGCATGCTGTACTGTATTTTAATTTTCACCTTGTTTCAGGGTATTTTTCCCCCGCTGAAAATGTTTAAAATGCGATTTCTTTGTTAAATTGAAGCAACCTGAATATAGCAGTTTGAAATCAGGCCACAAGCAAATTGTTTTGTTTAAACTTAATATAGATTTTACTTGCTTGTTCTTCTCTAACCTCTATCAACAGCAGGATACATGAGAGGTGCCATATACTATACACATTCAGCCTGGCTGCTGTGGAGAGACTACCAGCCCAGCTCTGCCGTAAAATCTCTTAGTATTTGCTGACTGCAGCATTATAGCCACAAGCCTCTGGCAATGACAAGGAAATTAGGAGTTGGTTAGTAACACAAAATTGTTAAATCTCGCTATGGGGCCTTTATAAAATTTCTTATATTTCAACTGAAATCTTAGATATTTTTCACCAGATTTTCTTCTTCCCCACTCTTCTCTGCCCCCCTCCAGAATTTTATCTAATTACGGTTTCTTTTAATTGTACTGTTAAAAAAAGATATATTATAAAACATTGTGATTTTTTTTTGGAACTGCTTTCCTGATATAGTTGGCTTGGGTTAAATCCCTTTTGTCTAGGTGGAATATTGTAGCTGCATGGTGATTCCTGTGCCTGCCATGAGAGGTCTCTTCCTGTGTGACAAACCTGAGGACTAAGAGCTAAACATTTTTCTCAAGTGCTCTTTTAGGCTCATGCTCATGTTTCAATGCCAGTGAAACTTCAGACATATTTGAGAATAAATCTGTGTTTGCAGACTGTGTTTGCAGAGTGATTAGAATTTGACCTGTAGTTTCAGAGTTGAGACACAGAACACAGAAAATAAGGATGATATGCCAGTGCTGAACTTTAGCTATACTCAAATTGCCCTTACAATTTCTCCTTTCCCTTTTCATAAACTTTTCTCCTTTCCCACTTCATAAACTGAGTGTCATGAGCATGTGCTGTGCTCCCAGACCCATTTCTTCAATGCTAGAGTTTCATACTTTTGATGGAAAATTATGTTAAAGAGCTAATAATTTCATTTATGGCATTTTGAGACACCACAAATAAACTTCATGTCCCTTTTGAGACATTTTTAATTTGTTCCTTCCTTTAAGATTTTCAGAGGGTTTTTTTTAGCATATGAAAAATGGGAGACTTATGAACAACATAGTCTTCTGACATGCTCTAAAATAGAGACCAAGTTTTTATTCAGTAAGATGTGTCTGTTTTTCTCTCTAGTCTTTGGACCTTATGTGATGGTTTTACCCTTCATTTTAAAGGACAAAAGGGAAGAAATAGATAAGAAAATGTGTGGAAGACCAGCAGGTAGCTGATAGGACCTAAGCAGAAGATTCTATCTATCACAACTCTAGATTTGTTGTGTTGAGTGATAAATAGGTTCTTCAGTTGTTAGTATGAACAGTGAACTTCCTAGATTGATAATGAAGTTGCTTAGACCTTACGAAAGTTTTGCTGCATCCATAATGGTAGAAGAAATTTTTAAGTTTAACTGAACTACTAGCATTGTGAGTACTATAGCACAGAACAGCAGCTCCCACTTAGCATACAGTAGCATGTAGATAATTACATTTTATTTAAAAAATCATAATATCTTTTTTATTTTTCTTACACTTTATTGATGGTAAGTGAAGTGGTACTTGCTCTCAGTAATGCATAGAAAGGAAAAATTACCCTATGTCAAGCATATCCATGTTTCCTTTTTTTTTTCCCCAAGTTAAGCATAGGCAATGTCTAATGGCTGCCAAAATCATCACAGAAAATTAATGTGCCAAGTACAGTGGATCTGCAAAAGTTTAGGATGGACGGAAGCCAAAATATGTTTTTAAGAAAAATTGTGTGGCTACAGGTTTGTGGTGAAATCACAAAGAACCATCTTCTGGCAGGCTAGGAGTAAATCTTATTTAAATTCCTCCTGCTCTTAATGCCAATACTTGGCAAAACTCCCCAAGTCAGATAAAGGCACCATGATTTCAAGACAAAGCAAACTATTTATGTTACCTGATAACATGCCTCATTTGACTCTCCTTTCCACACCCACTCCAGAGGGAATTGCACATAGCTTTACGGAGAGAGAATTTGGACTATTTTGGCAGTTCTTCAAAACAGAAATAAAATTTGAACAAAAAATACATGTAAGGAAACGACTTGGTTATGCCCTCTGATTCCAAAATTACTATATTTTATTTTATTTAGTTTCTATTGCCTCTGGGAAAGTATTTTCCATCCATGAAAAACTAATTTCTGGTGTTGTTCGTGCACATAATCCTGGTGTTTTCCCACAGCATATAAAGGATGCTGGACACTTCACAGCTTACTTTATATCTTATCTTGGGTTCTTCAAAGAATCAACATGGAACTTTAACCAATTGCACCCCTGACAGTAAGTGCATCTTACACAAAAAGCAAGGTGTGCAGTGTGTGCATCCTAAAGAAGGAAAGTAAGTGGTTTGGAGCATAAAAAATCAGGCTCAGAGTTAGACTTTTTTCTGAAGTGTGACCAAGACAATTTCATCAGTGCTTTCTACGCAACAGCAGAACATACTTCAGTGTTTCTTCATTCATTTTGAAAGAAACATTTAACAAGTTAAAATGTTACTTGGCTGTATGTTTTTTACAACTTTGCAAAAGCTTTTAATTGACACCACACATTTTCTAAATTATACAAAAGGCTGGAAGACTGCTTACAGATTTTCCTACTCTATAAATTTGCCACCAAGAGAACGAAAACAAAAGTATATTCAAGCAACAGTGTGATATACTGATGAATAGTATATACCTGGGACCCTGCCAGACTGCTCCTAAAGATGTACCACATATGTGGTCAAGAAATAAATTACACTTATCATCCACCTTTGCTTGCCTCATTCATCCATCTCTGCCTGGACTACCTTAAGCATTTCAAGTACTGAGGTGCATCAAAGTCTCTCTCCAAAGCAAAAATAAAAGAAGGAACAGTAAGAAAACAATTAGTTTTACCCTCCCTCTCAGCTGCTATAGCATTCATCTTTCTCTGCAAAATACCAACTTCTTGTTAGTGCCTTTTGGGATGGACAACAGCAAAGCATTGTCTAAGTGTCTGGACAAACAACTCATAGAGCACTCAGCTTATCTAAAAAGACATGGGCTAGTTTACTGAATTTTTGCTTTTTAAACTCATTTTTTTGTATTCCAGATGAAGAAATCAGACAGTACAAACTAGATCTGGCAGGGGCTTTATAGGTCATCTAATTCATCCTCTCTTGCAATATTCTTTGTATTGTTTTCTAGCTTTTTCAAATTTAATTTTTATAATACTGTTAATCTTCATGGATTAAAGATTTCTAAAAAATTTGCATGAATTAGGATAAAAAGCTACAGACCAATAATAGTCCTGGAAATCTACAGATCATTGATTCTTAGCTTCCTGTCCTTATTTGTTCTTTAACAGAAAGTTAAGTTTGATGTCAGACACTTTTTTATGTTGGAAAACTCTCCCTCCCTTACCTTACTTTGCCTTCCTTTTCCTTGTAATTCCTGGTTCCCTTCCTTCTGATCTGAGAAATGATGTAAAAACGGTACAGGATTCATAAATAACTCTTAATTTCTATTGTCAGATTAAAATTTCAGTGATCCAGAACCTCTGGAGAGTAAGAAAGATTTCTGCTGAGGTCCTACATGAAGAGCAAAATATTTTCATCATTCTGTGAGTGATGTGTTTAGGTTTAAAGATGTATTGCAGTAACAGAATCATCCCTTGAGATTGATCCCTTGACATTTGGAGAGAGCCAAAACAAAGAACCTAACTAGAATGGGAGGAATGCAAAAATCCAGCTGGTCATTTCTCTGTGTCACCATCACAACCTCCTGTGTCTGAAACTGGGAGGAATAGAAAAGATAGTAGCATATGGTGGAAACTGAGGAACCGAAAGAGTTTAATAGAGCCAGAGACATGGCCTGTGTGCAGTGTGATCAAATAAACTACCTGCTTAGGCAGGTGGTTGAACTGAAGGAAGAGGTGGATAGATTTAGAAGCATTAGAGATAGTGAAAGTGAAATAGATGGTGGAGCCATACCCTGAGGCACAGGCATGGGGCAGAGGCTCTACAGGATGTGGATGATTTTCCTTCTGCTTGTCACCAGGAAGAAGAGAGGAACTTAAGGAACAATGGGAAATGGAGGCAGGTCCCTCTTCGGAGAGATGTAACGGTTGGAGGGCGCCTGGGGTACAGCGATCATGAAATGATAGAGTTTTTGATTCTCAGGGAAGCAAGAAGGGAAGCCAGTAGGACTGCCATGATGGACTTCCAGAGGGCAGACTTTAGTATTTTTAAGAGTCTGCTTGACAGAGTTCTTTGGGAGGCAGCCCTGAAGGGCAAAGGAGTCCAGGAAGGCTGGATGTCACAGCTGGATGGACAGACTAGATGGATGAGTGGAGGCCAATGGGATGACGTTCAATAAGGCCAAGTGCCGGGTCCTGCACTTGGG
>BJBW01009321.1:137834-172403 GCA_004320125.1 Scolopax mira
GAGCTGCCTGGCAGAAAAGGACCTGGGGGTGTTGGTCTACTGTTGTCTGAACATGACCAGCAGAGTGCCCAGGTGGCCAAAAAGGCCAACAGCATCCTGGCCTGTATCAGGAACAGTGTGGTAAGTAGGACCCAAGAGGTGATCATCCCCCTGTACTTGTCACTGGTGCCAGGGGAGGTTCAGGTTAGATATTAGGAAATATTTCTTTACTGAAAGGGTTGTCAAGCATTGCAATGGGGTGCCTGAGAAGGTGGTTGAGGCAGCATCCCTGGAGGTAATCAAAAGACGAGTTGACATAGTGCTTGGGCATATGGATTAGTGTTGGGTTGGTATTGTTTTGGGTGTGGTGTGGGGGTGTGTGGTGTGTTTGTGTTTTTTTGTTTATTTTTTTTTATTGGTTAGACTAGGTGATCTTAAAGGGTCCCTTCCAACCTAGGTGATTCTGTGATTCTGTGTTTCTATGATTGATAAGAAGAGTAGAGGAAGATTTCAATTCTTTGTTAAGCTTGCAATAACTCACATTTTAGAAGAGTGCAGGCTTTGTGTAAAATCTTCTTTTGGAGATGATAAATTAAATATCAAGTGGTCATAGAACAAAGATTAAACTTTACAGAAGACATGTTCCCCTTACAACTCTATGCCTGTCCCACCTTCTTCATTCTGCTGCTGGTGTCCTGCTGACATGGTGAGCTCTTTGACATGTTTTCTGCTTCTTATTCTAGGGCAGGAGTGACACAGGTTGAGGAGTGCACGTGCTTTGTGCCACCCAAGTAGTTGGATGTACACATGGAGTCCACCATGAATCCACTTGCACTGAGATAAATGCTCTGATACTTCTACTTCAGGATAAAAAATTTAAACAAGAGTTCTGGATCTTGTCGAAGAAGGGGAAACAGTTTAGTTCTAAACCTAGGATTAAATACCACACTAACCAAATCATTAAATTTAAAGGACCATTAAATCACTAATCATTACAGCTAAAATCCCAGCCAATGGCAGGCCTCAGCATTTAGACCTAGACCTAGACTCAAATTCAAAACTAGAGCTCAGAAAAGACTTCACAGAATGTTTGTGCTCATGGAATTAAAATATGCAAATCCCTTTGTAAATAGAAAGCAATTCAAATTTCTAGGAAAGTGAATCTGTACAGTCTTGTATTTTAAACAACTGTCAGGAGCAGAGAGTGTTTTGATAATCTGAATGGTATGCCATTCCCTCAGTGTTAAGTGTAGAATTGTTAATGCATTTTGATCAAGCAAACTGAGTAGAGACTCACTCAACAAGGAACAGAGATGCTCATAGCATTGGGTATCCAATCACATAACTTAAATAGTCCTTTTGTGTAATACAAACCAAGAAAAGGGTGAATTGCTTAAAAAAGCATCAGTAGTTCATAACCATCCCTTAAAACTGTTTAGAGTAATGCAGTGAGAATGCTTTTATGGATAATATGAAAATTTTAATTAGTTATTTGAGTAATTACTTTGCCTGGTTTTCAAAGGCAAATCACCTATTCAAGTCTATGGGAATTTTGCTGGTGTAAGTCGTCAGTAAAGCTTGAGAAGACAGAGCCCATGATGTTGCTATTAGCATAAAATATCCTTTGGATTTTTTACAAGCTGAAACCAGGATTTATAAAAAATGGACTCCATGTGCTGTTATTTGTGGTACTGAAGGCACAGCAGTGGGGTAAAGGAGATGTTTCTAATAAAGCTCCGTCTCCAGCCTGCTATGAGGCTCGAGGCTGAAGGATGTTCAGTCTGTATCCCACTGGGAGCTTCCACGTGGACCTAGAACCCCTCTGGGGAGGGTTCTGCTTTTGCCTGAAGCTAATTAGAATGCATGTTTTCTTAGAGAATTAAGGACAGTGATAACCACTCACCCTCTAATTGCAGTTAAGCCTAATGGGCAGCCCAGGATGGATAGTTACCCGAAGTATCTACCCAGCAAATATTTTGACATTTTCCTCCATTTCACATTTACCACTGAGCACTCAGCAGGTGCTCCTGTTTTAGCAAGGAAGTGCTAATGCCTCCAGTCTTTCTCTTATTCTGGTTAGTATGCATCTAATTGATGGTTCACCTCTGGGAAAACAAAGCCAGCAAATTCAGGTTAATGCTCCTGAAGACTGGGATGCATGACTAAGTGTATTAACCCAGCTGAGCTCAAAACACTGACACCTACAATAATATGAGGAGAAATTACAAGATTCCTTGGGAATACCATCATACATTAAAAGTAGTCTTCAAATGGTATCAGAAAAACATAAGAATAAAATTTGGAATTACTTTTCTCATGTTCAAAGGGTGTTTACTTGTAAAATAAAAATAAATGCACCTTGTGGGATAAGTCTGATTAAAGAACCAAATGTTAAGGCCAGAGGATTGAGGCAAAGATAAGTGGTTCTTATTGTCACTATCTGTCTCCATTGAAGAATAGTGCCTCTCCTTCAACACTAAGCTCAGGGTGGTGCATTCTCAACACACACTGAGAAATTCACCTTATCCAAATGTAGGTGCCCATATTTCAGGCCCCGGGATAGATCTGGACTATTTGTCTTTGTATCTTACCATCTAAAGAATGAAAAAGGGATTTCAGAGCATGATTTATCAGATTGTTTCAAGTACCTCCCCTAGGATGAGTTGTTCCACAACTTGGATGTGGTTGTTACTCTCATTGGATTATAAAAGTCTGGACAACTTTTTCGCTTGCAGTCTCTCACTTGCTATTTATTTCTCATGTATTGTCAGGTTTCCTTATGAAATCTGGATTTGAATAATGATATGAGGGTATAGAGAGAGCTGATATTCAAAACACAGCTGTAGAGTTAAATATTCAGCTGTGGAAACATGCTTTACTGTAGTTACTGTGGCCATTTATATTTACACCAGCTAAAAAACAGTGTCAGGATGATATACAGCACAACTCAGAGCCTCAAAGATTTGTGGTCCCCATGAGAAATGTACACCTTAATACTTCTGTAAAGTACAAGGCTATTATTCAGAAATCTTCTCTTTTGCATTTAGCAGCTTATTCCCTTACAATGGAATTCAGAAGTCACTAATTTATTACACTCTAGAACCTAGAACCAGCTGGGAAGTAAAAAGCATGAAATCATATTTATTAGCTATGCTGAATTGCCTCTTTATAAAATAAATTTACAGTTTTTCTGAAGACAGATGTTCAACATTGCTTTACTAAATGGTTCAGCTCCCAGAAAGGTTTTACAGATTTATGTGGTTCAAGGTTAAAGAAATCAGCAAGTAGTAATCAAGCAGCTATAGAAAAAAGGTAATGGCCTAAGGCTGACCTTTGTGCCATGTGTTAAACAAACAACTCTGCCACATTTGCATTTAGTAAATCCACAAAAAAGTTGTTTGGAGCCATGTTTTTTTGTATGTGAAAAAAGAAAGCACAGGTAACTTCAAAAGAAGATAAACTTCTCTGAAACTTCATAAACATTTTCTCTCTACTAGCAAAATCAGGTATTATCCCTAATGAACAAACTGTTGGGTTTTTGTGTTAATTCTAGGCAAGATTATGACATATTGAAATACACTGGTAATAAACTGAGTCTCAACTACTTTCAGTGTTTGGGAAACAGACGATGCTAAAATGAAAATATTCATTCAACTTAGGGTAGTAATAAGATTCTGCAAAATGTCCCCTCTGTCTCTTCCACAGTCATTAAAAAAAATTCCTCCACACTCACAAAGTCACCTCCACATTTGCAGTGCTTTGTCTAGAGAGGCATTACATACTCTCATTTAAGTGTGAGATTTTTTGCTGTTGTTTTTGGGGGATGTGTATGTGTTTTCTTTTTCCGTGTATGGATGCTGTTGTTTAAATTCATTTGGACTAAAAAGAGTTCACACTAAAAAGAGAACACACAAACGAACACAAATTGGACCTGCTGTAATGCAACTTTATGAAGTTTTTCACAAGGGAGAATTAAGCCACCTCTGTATAACTTTTCCCCCAGTATTTACAAGTAACATTTGACAATAAGCAAAAGCAAATCTGGCAGCAGATCTCTTATCTTCACCCTCATAGGCTGATTTTGGCATTCATTGGATGAATGAGTGTTTCAATATACACTTTAAACTGGCATAAAGTTTCTACTAGTGAAAAGAGCCTTCTATCCACACTCTTATTTTCTTCCCTTACTGTCTTGGTCTCTTGCAGTGTCACAAGCAACAATCACTCCTTTAGCTAAGCAATAAGTCAGACTGGATAACGGATCTAGTTTATAAGAAAAAGAAAGGTAGTGTCAACACAGACCAGTTTCTTGGTTTTGTTGACCACAAATTAATGCTTCTGTTATTCATGGGGCAGGGAACAGCAGGATGGGGGTAGCTTGTGTGGTAAGGACTATTTAAAAAGAGAACTAAAGAGAGCTACATTCAGAGAGTCCACATAGCTATATTAATATTCATCAAGTGCAAAAGATGAATTCAGAATGTAAATCTTTAATCTTAGACAGAAAAGGAGTATATCTGTGGTCCCCAGTAAAGAAAGCCTGTACTGTTTCTTAGTCATGTCAAAGAAATAAGTAAAGTTTTTGAAGCTCATATATTTTTTTGGCTCTGTTCTCTACTACAACTAGTTTATTTCACCCCACTGTCCTTCACTATTTCAAGTATTTAACTTTTGAATAATTATTTTGGAGTTTTTATTTAATTGAATATATTTTGTAGTCCCATCATTATTATTAAGTGATTAGAATTAGCCTTACTTTTATTAATCACAAATTACTTAACCTTATACTACATTTTTCATTGAGTATCTGCCCTTCATTACTTACAGCATATGATTTTTCAGATTTTTTTAATGTAAGAAATAATATTTGAACTGAAAATAAATGAAAAGTCTATGTGCGGTGAAATGAATAAAAGCTGCAATTTAAAGACAAAGAAGAAAAAAAATACTGCCACACCTACCTCTTCATTTATGTTTTTAGATTATATTGAATAAATACTCATAGGTTGGGTTGAATTCTGGAAAAATTATCCACTGAAAAGACCCAGAAACCCTTTTTTGTAATCTATGTCAAGTCTAAAAAAGAAATCCCCATAGAATTCAAAAAGAGTAAAACAGTGATTAAGAACAATCCATGAATAAAAATTGTTTCTTGCAGTACAGTTGGATAACAATATAGAAAGCTGGTTTATATTATTTTTTTCCAATGAGAATGTATATCAGTCTTTGGGCTTGTTTATGCAACACTTCACACACAAGTATACATGCAAATGCAAAACACCATCATGTTTCCATACACACTGTGTGTTACTCCGCCCACAGGGGTGTAGTTGTGATTACAAGTAAATAATGATAAATGATTCTCAGTCTTGATATGGCAGGTCATGTGATTTCATATGAACTGATATTTGATGTTAAATGATGTTGAGCACTTTGGTATCAAGGCAAAAAAATCACAAAAACCACTCAAGCAAAATGGGTAAAAATATGAGATGCAAAGAAATGGTCCCCCAAGTGCTGAATTAGCCAAAAAAAAAAAAAAAAAAAAAAAAAGAAGAAGTAGGAAAAGGAAAATATTACTTTGGCTAAAATGGAAAGATAGATTTGCAAGAGTTTTTTGGCAAAATTAACAAAGAGCAAAACAAAACCAAACCACTACAAAACTTTAAATCCCTACCTCTCCTCAAAAAGCCCAATCAATTTTCAAATGGAAATGATACTTTTTATTAGAAACAATTTATAATGTGTCTTAAGAACATTGTGGAATTCCATAAAGAAACACTTGAAACAAAGTGACGTTTTACCATTTCAAGTACTTCCCATCCCGGTTTCAGCCACCCCAATTATCCATTTCCTTAGTACATCCATGAATGTTCTGAGCTCCCCAGAAACTCAACTTTCAGAGACAGACTTATTTTTCATTGAAAAACAAAAGTCTTCTGTTGAATCTGGATCACATCTAAAGATCTCATCATTGTGAATTTGATGTTGTAACAGTGCAATATGCTTTTTATCTTCATTCATTCAGTACGGAGAGTCTGAGCCAAAAAATTTATATATTTTAGTTAAAAATAAACTGTCACATAGATAACATAGACCAATAATCTGGTTTTATTTTGCATTTCATCCCGCCTTGTTGTTAGGAATGATTTAACTAGTTTATTGATAGCAGATTATTAGCTGTTTCTTCTGACTATAGCTTTGTATATCTTACAAACTTGGCAACATATCTATTATGTTAAATGATTTAGAGAACCTTGAGAGGATGTCATTATATAAACAGACGTAATGATAGATCATAGAGTTCACTGACTACTTTAAAGCATGAAGACAATCCCAAGAACTGGATTTTCAGTCATAACAGTCACAATTAATTTTTTCATTTTTTTTTTCTTACTATTACCATTCTCTTATAGTCACTGATTTCTATACCTTAAAAAAAATTAATTTCTTAGAATAAACACAAAGTATATATAAAACCTCTATATAGGTGTTCACAAATTCTGATGACAGCTATAGAAGTAGTTTGAAATGCTTTGAAAAGTTGCTGTAAATGTGGAGAAGCACATTCAGCCAAATAATAATCCATGTCTGCAGACACCCAGACAAAAATATATGAAATTTCTTTTCTATTCAGTCTTTGGAGGGAATAAGCAGAATTTTCTCACTTAACCTTGGTACTACTGGCCTATAAGTTTTATTTCAATGAATAAATGTTGCCCTTCATATTGAAGGGAATGGGAGTTTTCCCATTCCTTCCCAATTCTTTATGACCTTACTAAATATCAACAGAGAAGAAATTTATCAGGAAGGGCTATTTAATACTAAAATGAAATAATTTAATAAAGAAAATTGTTACTGTGAATAAATAAGGGCATAAGATTGTAGATAGTAAGTACTTTACTGCTATGAAGAATGAAGGAAAATATTTTTTTGATTTTCTCACAAATATGAATATGCACACTGTAAAAGCGTCACACAAATACATATGTATCAATATGCATAACTATAAGATTAGTTTATATGTATGTTTCAGCCAAGTAATTCATTAGACTCACAATCTTTTACAGTGCACTTGTCTCTATGTAGAGGTTATTGAGGTCTTAGCTTGGGGAAAATGGGTCAGGAACATTTAATTTGTGGAAATCACCCTGAGGCTTTTCCCTAAATCTTTCTCAAAACCAAACCTGATTATTTCACCCCTTTGTTGATGACTCCTGACTCTCCTCCTCTCCCTGCAACCCAATTACACTGCAAAATAACTGCACTGCAGTTCTTTTGACTGTCTGCTGTTTCGAGAAACCTTATACTGGATGTATCTATTCTCATGCAAAGTGGCTTCACTCTGAAAGTGAAATCTTAGTTATTCTGAAACCAGTGATGGCCTTCACAGGTGGCTGAATTTCACCCTGCAGACTGCACTGATTCTAGTTAGTCCTCCTTTTCTCTGGGACCACATGAACTTAGGCAAGTTATAAACTTTTCTTTCTTGCTTATAAGGAAAATAGAAGGGTAGCATACATTACATGTGCATTATACATTTCCTTTTTTATTACCAGTTTACATGCATATTGAGAACATAGTCCTAACTCACGATAGTATTTTTAGCACATGTTTAAACTTAAGCTAGAGTGAAGCCAATTCTCAAACATTTTGCTGAACCAAGACCAACATATTTAAACACAATATTGTGGTTATTTCTTCTTTTGAATCCAACTTGGCATGCGCTGGGTAGAGAGGGCCAAATTTCAACTGTACTATTACATTTCCCTCCTTTTAGAGCAAAATGATTTTCCTGAAGTCTTATGCACAAATGAACTAACTAAGACTGTATTTACAGTCCAAATGAATTCAAAACTGAAGATAATCAGATTTGGCAGAATTTGGCTCGATGTGAAAATCTGGACAGCTAAATAGGAGAACAATATTTAGAAAAAATTGTAGTCCAAATTTGCTTCTGCCATTCATCTAAACATCAAATACAAGATTAGTCTGCAAGTGGAAGTGTTTGAGAAAGGAAGTTAGAATGTGAATGTTGCAACAGCGTGACTGTTATCTGTTTTATTTCTTGCAGGGACATCCTTATTTATGTTCTTAGGTGTAGTTTAACTGAATGCAACCCCAAAGGGAGAATAAGAGAATCTACTTACAGACATCATCTGGTGTTGAACCACTATTAAGGAAGAGCCATTCTAGTCTGTTTTGCTTTGCATAAAAACAGTCTCAGTTTTACATGTTGGAATAAAAATAGTGTTATTTCACATTTCCTTCACTGATCGAGCTTTCTGTGCAGAGTTGTGGGCTGTTATCTATGTGAATCTACAACACTGAAATGTTCAAGGCTTCAGGAAAGTTTGAGACTAGGAAATCTGTGTGTCTTTTATCCTCTGAATATGATTAATGATGCTTTGTGTTTTGCAAGACATTATTAAAAACAGAAGCCTATGACTTCATTGTCTCTGACAATGACTTTGAACATGGGGTCAGTTATTCCACTTTTACATTTCTTTGCAAGATTAAAAGAAAGTAAAAACAATTGCATTGGGAGGGGGGAAACTTTACACAGATGTAACGAAACAGGATACACACACGTTTTCAATATGCTTCTTCCAATGAAAATTCACCTCATTCATATGATACTGCTGGTAAGCAAACACTAGTGACAGGCAAATCTAGCCATCAGGAAAACATACTGGGTTCAGGATTATCTCAAGTACCACATGCTAGAATTGTTGAAAACTTTAAGGAAAGAGTGCAGAGTTTGATTGGGGAAATTACAAGTAACAGATGCAATCTTTTATTTGCATTCCTGGACATTCAGTGATTGACAAGAAAGTTATCATTATGCAGAACTGAAACAAAATGTGCAACAGTGAGAATTTATATAAAAATATTGGTGAGCTGTTAAATATCAGTATTTTTTAGTTTCACATAAAATACACTACTTTCACAAGTTGAATATGCTATATGTTTATACAGTTTATATACAGTATTGTATGAAGTGCTGGATATGCTAGATCTTCCTTTAATATCTAAACAGGAAATTATTTGCTCTTTTTGAGCTATTCTATTCATCTGTGATGCATTATTTTATTGAATTTCTGCAGTGTAAGGGTTATTCTTTTACTGATATCTTCACCTTTCGTGAATGTCAACAACATTCCCATTGTATACTAAAAACCCAAAGGGGGTACTGAAAGCCTCGCAGAAATTAATGGGAAAATTCAAAATTATTTCAGCAACATTGAGATTTTGCTAAGTGAGGCTGGAAATATGTTTGCAATAAAAAATCACCATTACTTTACCCATTGACTGAGTATTATCTAACATGCAGTGTTATGCCTTCAGAACATCATTCAGAGAAGACACTAGAAAATCATGGTAGTTAGTCAGTTCTGTTTTTCACTGTCTTTAACTACCTTGTTGTAAAAACTGTTCTGCCCAATGAACCTTGTTTGTAAATGGCTGGAATAAATATGAGACTCTATTAAACAGTAATAAATTCATCTTGTGTATTATCAAGGTCCTTTTCCTGAGTTCTTCATGTCTCAACTTTCAGTGTTGCGTTGGCCTTAAATCATACTGCAAACAGGCAACATAAATGTCAGTTTATTGACCATATTCAGTATATGGTCAATGAAGTGGTAGAAGAGTCAGTTAATATTGCATTTAAAGCTCTTCTATTTGGATCTTCCCCACCTTAATCAGAACACTTTCTTGAACTGTCTAATTTGACAAAAATCTAAAATGCCTCTTGCTATCTGGTCTACTTTTTCTTTTTTTACCCATCTAATGACTTTAAAAATGGATTCATACTTGCCTCTATTGGTAGCTCAAGAACCAGATAGGAATTATTAAACAGTTTATACTAACACTGAAGTTTAAATGGAACGACCTTCAGAGTTAAGTCTTAAAAATGAATAAAACCAGTGCAGAATAAAACTAAAGGGGGACTCTTTTTGATTCTCTGCAGTCAAATAACAAAGAATTGATTATTACTTGCAAGGGTGGTTTTACCAGCTGAACTTTTGGAAAAAACGATTGCAGTTGAATGAAAATACTCATATTTGCAGAACTTTTGTCTGATACAAGAATAAAAGCCAAATAGATTTAAAAAAAAAAAAAAAGTAAGTAAATTTCACTGTGTTTCACTTCACACTGGGATGTTCTGTTTTCACAGATAATCGGCTGCCTCTACTGATATGTTCTCTACGTTCTCTGCTGGCACCTGGTAGCTGCTCAGATCTTGTTAGACTGGCGCTAGCTCCCTGGTGCTGGCACAATACAGCAGTCTGACACAATGTCAGACTCCTAGTTACTCACCACCAATTAGCAGCCAGATATTTTTGTCAGACTTCCGTAGTTAAAAGTATGTTTAGACATAGTTTGAGTTTTCATATGTAACAATATCTGAAGAGAATCACATAAAAGTTTTGGCAAGGTCTCTGTTCCAGCCTGTGGGTGCAAGGTCGCAGAGCTGGAATACATGGAAATCCAGAAGCCTTGTGGCTCTTTATAGACCAGGTAAGAGACTAGAGAGTAGCTGGGATGCCTGAAATGAAACTCCTGGTTCCACTTAATTCCCAAGTGAGCTTTATCTTTGTGTCTTGAGAGTTAGGGAGTTTAAGAAGCTACTATATATAGCTATGCATACAGTTACTATATATATCTCTGAGGAAGCCTGCGCAGCTGGAAACTCAAGAGATCAGCTTCAGAGGAGGCAAGTAAGAAAGCAGAGAACCAGGACAATTTTAAGCCTTCTTTGGGTTCCCCCATGATTTTATCAAAGCAGAATTTTTCTAAAATTCCAGTATAAATATCCTTCATCATTGTTCTTACTGGCTTTCAAAAAAATTCAGTTAATTGAAAATTTAGGATTACTGTCAGAAACATGAATCTTAATATTTCTGTTGAAGGGTCCCCCTCAGCTTCTGGATATCCACATAGCTAAGGCTCGACATTCTTGTATTTCATGGCTGTAATAAAATTTGATAGAAGGGAGATTCAGATAGATTCTATTTCCTTTTTCAATCAAACTTTCTGTCAATACAGAAATGCCTGAAAAAACCTCACAGGAATATTTTGCCCTGATGTATATCTATATTTCTTTTCTTTAAGAGATGTAAAAGTTCGCACAAAGAACAAATAGGGTGGTCTTGTATTGAGCAAATAAAAGGTAAAAAACAATACCAACTCATTAAGTCTTGCTCTACTGGTATTTTTCCTTTTACTTCTGTAAATAACAAATTTTCTATTATAAGCAATTTTATTAGCTGGTCAGAACTATGCGGCAGCATAAGTCATATTGGCATACTTCAATACATGCAGATATGTCTTTCATACACACAAACATATATATGTAAAGTATGTAAAATGCGTATACATGTACATAAAAGATCATTTTCTTGAAAGTCTAAAAGAACTGTGTTATTGTTATCTGCTGACAGATTCTGCACTTAACATTAGTATAAATCTGAAGAAGTCCATTACTCCATACAATAATGGAGCTGATCTAGTTTTAGTTTAACCAAGAGCAGGCTCCTGTGCACTCTTCCTGGTTTCTCTTCACTATCGGTTTCAGAGAATTGCTGTTCTAATGTTACATACACCTCACTGGTTACCAGGCCACAACCTGACCTTAAATTTGTATGAAAAATTAAGTGGAAGGCAGACGATTGAGCTGTGGTTTCTTTCAGTTTCATATCATTGCCCTTGCATCTGGCTGAGGGGGAAAAAAAAAAAAAGCAGCTGCCTGATACCATAATGTCACTTCTAAGTTTTACACTGAAAAAGCACTAAGCAGGGCTTACTCAGAGTCATTTTTCAGCCAATTCTTCTTCCTGGAAATGTGATGATGTGAAGACAGACAGAACTGAGGGAAGAAACAGTCCAAAACCCATCTCCCTCACTCTATTATTACGAATCACCCCTGTTATAGAAGGAAAACTACACATACCCAGCATGCTTCAAAGAAGGAAAATGATGTGACAAAGCCATGAAGTTAAATTAAACAGATCTGTTCTATACAACCAATTTAATGTCTGCATATTTTCCCTTCTAATTAAAAAGTTGCTTAAGACTGTTTTTACAGTATGTGATATCAAGTTAATATAGTAAATCGGAATATACTTAAGGAGCACATCTGTCCAAAAGAACTTAATGGCTTGAGATTCGTTGCTCAAATTAATTGAATTAGGGATTTTATTTTGTAGGGATGAGGTAAAGGTAGCTTATAAATAACGTGCACTTTAATTTAAAGTCTGTACAGTGTTTCAAATACATACCTTGAAAGCCGTTGCTTTAGGATTTTAAAACATTTACATTTCAGTAAATACATTTTAGGGTAAATATCAGACAGTATTTGACTTTAAGAATGAGACTTTTTTATTCTCAGTTCATATTTTTCCTTCTCTTTTGTAACAAGCAAATTTTACACATCAGAAAAAAGTGCAGCAAAGTTTTTAAATAACATATTTTCTGTATGCCCTTAGAGAGGTAGGTGATTGTCATATAAGTCATGTGGAAGTTATAAAAATGTGGATAATCAGCAGGGGAAAAAAATATTCACTGTTGCATTGCTGACAGATTAAGAAACCCTTTGCTATTCATGGAGGAGGATGGTGGAAGGCTAGCTAGTTCAGCCCAAAGCTGATTTCCAAGAATGAGAGAAATCTTCTATGAGCATTTGAACACAATTACTAGTACAGCAGAACTACAGCAAAGCGGTAGGGATTTAGGATGTTGTCAGTTGGGTTGGCAATGTAGTGTACTTAAAAACCCTATTCAGGAAAAAACAATAGCTTTGCAATTCCATTATCAACTTTGAAGAAACCTATTATCCTTGGTGCCCCTGTTATTACTTCCTTGGGCACAGACAGAAGACTAAAGAAGAAAAAGGAGGCAGGATTATTTCCTTCATACACACAAAACCCACCAGAAAGTATTGGGAGGCCCCAAAAGAGAGTGTATTGGTGCTGTGGACACTTAGCTGATGGTGTTGTGTAAGCTATGCCAAACTTTAGACACTTCTATACCTGAGTTAGTAATATTAAGCTTTGTACCAATTAACAAACTAAAACTAGAACTTCTAAGACAGGGTTTGGCAATTTTAGACCGTCCCTACTTCATGATGGAATGAATTTGGCCTGGATGTTCCTGCCTCTCTCCACTGATTTGCATAATTAAAATAGAATTAGATCAGAAGAATCAAGCTCCTAGAGGTATGGCTTAACATAGGTTTTGAGGAGATAGCAGATAATATGTCAGCAGCTTTTTTCATGTTGTTGTTATCGACGTCTTTGTGAAAATTAGAGTGTAACACTGGAAAAATTAAAGAAAAATGCTTTTGCAAGTCTTATTCTCCATGGTTTTCTACTATCCCCATGTATTAATTTCAGTAGGGTCATCTCAATCTTCAGTGGGTGAAAAAGCAATTAGGTCCATTGTTTCTGCTGACTGCTATCCAACTTCCAATGACTCTCTGGACAAAAGATAGCTTTGTTAAAATGTCAGCACTCTTTCCCTTCAACTATGATGCAAGAGTTCACAATACACTTTTCTGATCTTGCCTTCCTCATTCTCTCAAGGAATATTAGAATACATCTACCCAACGGATGACAGCTTTAAAAGAACTGGGTTGAGAAGATAAGCTGTGATGTAACTGAGCTGTAGATACAGTATGGTTTGCCTCTTTCTAATACATTATATAGAACAGGCAATGTTACACTCTTATTCTTTCAGATTACTAAAGACAAGCCAGCATTACTATGATGCCAGAGCCAAACTCAGACTGCTGGCTAGGTCAAGTGTAATTATTGCTGTAGCTGTAATCTGACCCAAATTGATTGAAGGATTTATTATCTCTGGTTCTGCTATATCTCTTCAGGTCTTTCCTAGTAAAATGTTAACTATTTTATTTTCACAGCTATTATCTAGTTCATTGACTTCCAAAACACTGTTGACCTTCAGACTTTCTCACATATCAGTTTGTATAACATTTAACAGACCTGACTGAAAACAATACAAATGCTGTGCTCTACAAATTCATGGGCCAGCTCTGGACCACTAACAGTGACCTCAGAGATCACCCACGGTCCATGGATCACCTTGCAGAACCAGTGATTTACATCTTTTTGTTCCCTTGTTCACTCAATGCAACCAAACATTATCCTATACTTACTTTAGCTGGTAATATGCAAATAATTAAGATGACTTAAAATGAAAACACTAAAGCAACAAAACTTCTTGTTTCAATAAACATCCACATTCCTTTTCAATGTATGTGTTACTGAAATTTGAAGGATAGGAAAGTAGATAAAATGTGGCTTTGATTAAAACCAGTATTTGTTGTTTTTTATAGTTGGGGTGTGAAAAGACCTACATAATTGATAAGTTCCAGAGCAGTGATAAGTTATTAAAGTAATTCAGATGCAGAAAAAACCTAGGAATATTGATCACTTGTAGGAAAGAGATCCTATTTATTTTCTGGAAAAACAATTATTGTGTTTGTTAACAAGAGATTCAAATTAATTTCAGCTGATGCCAAGAAAAGAACATGTTCAACATTGTTAAGTAATACATATTTGTGGAATACCATCGCTGTTTTATTAGACTGTGAAATTACTACTGACTCTTATGGAATAATAAAAAAATATATTATAGAAAGGGTCTTTATGCAATTTCTAGGTATAAGTGTTATATATGTTTTGTACTGTAGGCAGTAATATTCCTTCTAAATGTATACCATAAAGCACTTAAGTTTGAAATGAGGGAATAATCTACCCAGACTCAAAACCATATACTATGGATGATGCCCTGTGGAATTTGCAAACAAACTTTTAGACTAATTATTCCTACTTAACAACATTATGGAGGAGAATGCAGCAGTGGATGAAAAAATTTACAGTACTATAATCCCTCTAGAATGTTTCTCAAGTTTTATTTTAGATACTATTTTTTTATTATTATTATTATTATTGTTGGGTCTAATGAGAGAGTAAATACTGTTCAGAGAAGAGGCAGAGACCTTAATTACTTCTGATCATCTAAGTAATTTTATAGAAAGAGTCATGGGAAGAAAAAAAGAAAGAAAAAGAGAAAGAGTTCAGCTTTACCTGGAGAAAGAAACCTTAAGGAAGGTTTTATTCTCCTCATGGGCCTATATATATAATATATCCTATATTAAAAGAAATCTGAGTAAGTTTTTGATAAAGTGGCAAAATTTATATTTCCCATTGTGTAAAGGGATAACTGAAATATTGTATAAATATATTTTAACAATCAGGACATACAAATCACTAAAATGACAATATTATTTCCACAACTTTACTGGCAAGATATGGAAAAGCACAAAACAAACTTTTAGCATTTTTAAAGTTTCTATGAAAATAAAATTTAATATAATATACATACTTCAGGAATGACGGTTTATATTATATATTCCAACTGCACTCATTAGCTTTATTACAGTCAGAAATGTGATAAGGAAAGTTGCTGTAGCAAAACATCTTCATTTATACAAAATGGCAGATCTTTAGAGCTCATAGCAAAACTTTTAATGTTTCACAAAAATTTCAGACAATTCTGTTTAAAATAAGATTTAATGGATTAAATAAACGTATTATGTTATAAAATTTTCTTAATGGTTTTCATTATTATTTTATCATTATTCATTACCTTATACCATTTCCTTTCTAGTTAAATGTCACTAATAATATCAATTTTCAAAATTCAGTAAAATTTCATTACTCAGTGAATCCTGAGCTGAAAAGGAAATAGTCAATCAGCTACAAATACAGCCTAACTGGTCTAAGTAAGTGGAAGCTGCTCTTGTTACATATATTTTTCTCTATACTGTGGTAAAAAAACCCCAAACTGATCTCTCTACAGAATTAAAAACTACTTCATCCAGCTGGGCTCTGCCAGAATCATGGACATGTTCTATAGAAAGTACTTATAAGTTGTGAAAGTATTTTAAAACTTTTCTTTTTTGAGGGTTTGTAAGTTTTTTTGTTTGGTTTTTGATCCTCTGTCTATTTATAAATTATAATAATTTTATATATAAGGAGTATGCTTTATTGTTATTTACAGGATAATGTTCACAAAAATATTCACATCTTTCTGCTATATTTCTTAAGATTTTTACTTCATTTTGTTAGTCATAGTTAGAATCAATCACTGCTGAAGTACTAAGGCACAGACACTAAAAATGGTAAATGTGATAATCAAGTCTCTACTGGTGTTTTGTGTCATGTAGACTTGTTCTGTGAAAGGTTAGATGACAGCATATTATATATACACATACACATATACATTCACATATATATATACAAACAAAACAAAACAAAAGATCTTAAAAAAATCCATCATAAACCAGTTTATGTTTGTCTTTCTATGATTTAAATTAGATCAGTGATTATTCCTCAATAGGAAATTTTAGGGAACAGAAGGTTGTGTCAAGATAGAAAAGTAATAATAATAGTAATTAAAAAGAACAATTCATGCTAATCTCAAAGGAAAGTATCTAATTTTTAATTTGGTAATGCCAAATGTATATCAAGTGTTCAGTTTTGAAGTTAGTCTAGACATTTTCCTCTCTAGCATTTACTTAGTTATAGTGTTTTAAACATTTTGATTACTGGATATGATTCAGTTAGTTTTTTTTTTTTACTGGATATGATTCAGATTAGGTTTTACTTTGGTTTTGAATTTAAAGTAAGCAATAGCTTCTTACTAAGACTTACAAGCTTTTCTTGAAAATATGCAGTTCCCATGCAGCAATATATTTAAAAGATCCTTGTTAATATGCAGAATTAATAAGGGTAGAAAGAAAATAATTCATAAAATTCTTAGGATTACACAGCAGAAAAAAAGTTTTAGGGCATGAAGGAAAATAGATGCAAGAACAACCAATAGACCAAGGCAGTTTACAATACAGAGTATTGTAAAAGGGAACCACAAAAGTTCATGTTTCATTTTGAAAAGCATTTTACAATCTGAATTCTTTTCCTGATCCTATGGATATGCTGTCATCTTACATGTATTACCTTTTTGCTACAATTCCATACAGTAGCAGTAACTGAGATATACTTGTGTTGCTAAGTAGCCCATATTTTTTACTTTTTTTTAAAAC
Source organism: Scolopax mira (assembly GCA_004320125.1). Taxonomy (NCBI): domain Eukaryota; kingdom Metazoa; phylum Chordata; class Aves; order Charadriiformes; family Scolopacidae; genus Scolopax; species Scolopax mira. The sequence continues at coordinate 154,945 of BJBW01009321.1, forward strand.
TTTTTTTTTTTTTTTTCAAACTTCTTTTTTTCTTCAAAGAAGCACAGGTAAAAGGGTTTATTGCTCCTTATGGATTTTTTTTTCTGCAGAACTTTTTTTTCCTGAAAACCCACTTACTAAAATTAAACAAAAAAAAAGTTTTGTGCATATCTGTGCGTTATTAACATTTGGTTAGAAAAAAATTCAGTCATGTGTTCAGACTTAAAATTGAGGCCTAGATTGATGAACTGAAATGTTTCTTTAAACACATTTATTTAAAAGATTAATTTAAAAAGATGTTTCTTTCCCAAAATAGAGATTAAACAGTACATCTGAGTCGTCTGGGTGTCCTGTGGAGCTATTTGAGAACTAGTTAGTAGTGACTGACAGGGCTACCCAGTGTGCTAAGTGTCTCTTGTTTTGGTTTATCAGATAAGTGGTGAAATGTAACACTGATGGTGTCAGCTTCCTATTTAGAGTATTGTTGGGTAAACAAAAACTGTATAGGATCGTTTGGAATTTTTCACTCATTTGAATTCTTAATTTGTCCTCTCTTGTAATGCCCTGTTTCTAATTAGCAGCATTTAAGACAGGATTAACTCTCTTTTTGCCCTTACCGAATAGACCATGGCCAGTTTTACCCAATACACCATGGCCAGTTGAGGAGCTTTCTACTGTAATTACAATTTATGCCACAGAAACATAAAAATAAAAACATACAATCATAGTTTTGCCTTTCTTCCAAGTTTAGGCTGGCCAACTCAATTGAAATAATTTATATAGGAAAGGAAAATAATTTTAGACTGTGTGGAATTAAGTTTTTACTAGCAAAGAATTATTCAACAGCCTCCTCTTAAAAGGTCAAGTAGCTTTATTTGTAGAAAATTCCATCATGGTCTGAGAATTCTCAGATTTCACTCCAAAATTATGAGGTTTTAAATTAGTTAATTTTACTAATGAAATCACTTTAGTTTAGATGTTCACTTTAGTTTGGATGAAAGCAAACCAAGTAAACAGAGTAACCAAAATTTAAACTACTTTTCCTGAACTTCTAACCTTAGTAGATAGAAAGAAATACGGACTTCAAAAGAACTTCCATCTCATTCTTAAACTGCCTCTCAACATAGATAAGATTAATCAATTATCTTTCCAAGTACTATTATTTAAGAAACAGCTTGTGACATTTTCTTCATGATTTCCCATTTATGATGTCTGTTAAAGTATGATATTTGTGTATGTCCAAGATAGAAGTAAACTTTTACTTCTCTTAGAATAAGCAATTATCCTCTAAACTTACTCAAGCATGGAATTCTTATGCAGCAGATTCTTTATATATGAGTAAAATTTACAGAGGTATAAGGTTCAAGACTACTGGAATTTACTGATGTTATCAGACTTCTCTGTCAGTTTTTCAATTTCCATCAGTTATCCTACACTAAAAACACTAGGAAAAATTTAAATGTTACAAAAATGGAATCTGACAGATAAAATATCCACTACTAAGAATTACTGAAAATTTACTTTCATGCATTCTAAGTGAGCTCAAAAAATTATAAAAAAATCTGAATCTTAAATCATATTTATATTTACCGAGTAATAACAAAATATCTAGAAGTTATAAAAAGATGAAGTGCTTTCTTCATCATTAACTTAGTGACTTTAAAACACAATTCTATAATTTCTTTTCATTTGCATTTTTTTTGTCCTGAAATCATACAAACCTAAATATAATTAATGTATGAGTTTAGCATATAATGCAGAGTGACATGATTTGAAAAGCAATTCCTTTGTCCTGTAAATACTGCAATGAGTAACAAGGTGATGGAATGAAATAAATAAAGAGGACTACTGCTGACCTATTGTAGATAGACAGGGTCAGTTTAGGATTATTTTTCTGAAGCTTAGATTTATCTGGAACTTCATATTTCACAAAGTTATAGAATTACAGAATCATAGAATTATTTTAGTTGGATGAAAACTGTAAAATAATCAAGTCCAACAGTTAACATAACATTGCCTAATTAGCAGTAAACCATATGCCTCAGCACAACATCTACATGTCTTTTAAATACCCCCAGGGACGGCAACTCAACCAATTCCCTGGGCAGCCTGTTCCAAAGCTTGAAAACACTTTTGGTGAAGAAATTCTACCTAATATTCAACTTAAACCTCCCCTGGCACACCTTGAGGCCATTTCTTTTTTCTATCTCTTGTAACTTCGGAGAGAAGTCTAATCCACACCTCACTACAACTCTTTTCAGGTAGTTGTAGAGAGTGATAAGGTCTTCCCCCAGCCTCCTTTCTCTAGGCTGAACAACCCCAGTATTCTCAATCATTCCTTATAAGACTTGTTCTCCATATCCCTCACCAGCTTTGTTGCTGGTGCTCCAGCATGTCTTGTAGTGAGGGACCCAAAAATGGACACAATACTCAAGGTTCAGTCTAACCAGTGTTGCGTACAGGGGGATGATCACTTCCCTAGTCTTGCTGGCCACATTATTCCCCTGCCAGAGCGGGTCAATCTAGAGCACGTTACACAGGAACTTGTCCAGGTGGGTTTTGAATGTCTCCAGAGAAGGAGACTCCATCTGGGCAGCCTGTTCCAGTGCTCTACCACTTTCACAGTAAAGAAGTTCCTCCTCATGTTTAGGTGGAACTTCTTATACTCAAGTTTGTGCCCATTTCCTCTTGTCCTGTCCCTGGGCATCACTGAAAAAAGACCAGCTCCATCCTCCTGACACCCTCCCTTTTAGTATTTGTAAGCATTGATCAGATCCCCCCTAAGCCTTCTCCAGACTAAAAAGACCCAAGTTCAGGACTTTGCACTTGGCCTTGTTGAATAGGGCCACCTCTCAAGCCTGTTCAGGTCCCTTTGGATGGCATCCCTTCCCTCCAGTGTGTTGACCATGCCACACAGCTTGGTGTTGTCAACAAACTTGATGATGATGCACTAGATCACACTGTCCATGTCACTGACAAAGATGCTGAAAATTACCAGTCCCAGTACCAACCCCTGAGAAATGCCAATCATCACTGGTTTCCATTTGGATGTTGAGTTACTGACAACAACCCTTTGAGTACAATTGTTCATCCAGTTCCTTATGCACCAAGTAGTCCATCCGTCAAATCTGGTCCCTCTGATTTAGAGACAAGGATGTTGTGCGGGACAGTGTCAAACACTTTGCATAAGTCTAGGTAGATGACATCAGCTGCTGTTCTCTTGTCCTGCAACTCTGTAGCCCTGTCATAGAAGGTCACCAAACGTGTCAGGCATGAATTGCCCTTGGTGAAACCAATGTTGTCTGTTACCAATCATCTGCTCATTTTGCATGTTCCTTAGCAGAGTTTCCAGAAGGATCTATTCCATGATCTGACCAGGCACAGGTGTGAGGCTGACTGTCCTGTAGTTCCCCAAGTCTTCCTTTTTTCCCTTATTGAAAATGCAAGTTACGTTTCCCTTTTTCCAGTCAATGGGAACTTCACCAGACTGCTACAAATTTTCAAACATAATGTTTGCAGTGAAACACATTATTTCATGCTTTTCATAAAACATAATGGTTATAACAGAACTATTTTGCTTTTATATTTGAGAAAAGTCTCATGTATAATGTGAAATTGTGCTTAAGGGAAAAATTCAGTACTCTGTGAAAGTAGGAGTTAGTAGTAACTGTTTTCAGACCATTTCTTTCTCAAGCTGCCACATCATCTTCAGCGCATGTCTTTCCATACTGCAGGAGCTGTCTTTTCAATCCTCTCTGCACATCAAATAACAATAGTTTAACTCTGACATAAAGCAAGGCAAATGCTACAATACTTTAAAAAAATATTTAGTCCTCCTGATTTTATTTAACTTCTGAGAAACAACCAAGTTAAATATTAAATAGCAATCTTAGAAGACAGAGGTTAGGAGTAATTTAGATAATTAGGAATCAGAATATGCTTAATAGTCCATCATTTTTCATTGCCTCATGTTCATGGAACAAAATCTAATTCGAGGTACAGATGGTCCTTACTATTAATGTATTAATGTGCCTTTTCACTTTAGAATCAAATAACGTCTATAGTGGGTTCATACCATATTGTGTCCAGGACTCCAGGACATGAAGCAAAAAGTTAGTTACTTCAGGTTTACAGAGCTGCTGGATTTAAGACTGACGAGATGCTGTTCTTCCAGTGAAGTTGCAGAAGTTTGCCCATTGACTTCAATGAGAACAAGAGCAAGATCCGACTCCAGATTTCTTTCCACATTTAACTGTTAGTTTGCCATATCAAACAAACATATTGAATATATGGACATGAGCCTTAATAGCACTAAACTCTTTGAAGAACACAAGATAATCATTAATGGGTTAAAAGCTCCCCACTTCTGTCTTCTAGCTACTAAATTCTGCAATTACAAAAAAGGTCTTGATCTCTGGAAGCCATGCCTTGTTAAATTTCCTTAGCAGACAAGATGGTACTGTGTAGCATTACATGTGGTTACTGTTAGTCACATCCTTGCTGTAAGTTACCATAGTGTAGCTAAGGTAATAAGATGTGACAAATGGCAGCATGGCAAGTCAGTCTGGGTAGTTTCCTTTGGAATATAAAAACTATATAAGATGAGGCTTATGCCACTTTTCACTAGCCATTTGTTCATGGATATAATAAACAACCATTAACTGAGCTTTGAGCCACACTTACCAAGAGAAAAGGAAGACCCTAGGGAACCACAAGAAAGCTGCTAGGGACAAATGGTGAAACAAGGCAAAGTGGGACACTGTGCAGAATGGATATACATCTTGCATCATTTATTTAGCCACTGCTACTTCACAAATACACTTAAAACATCATATTAAAAAATAATAATCAAACCCTAATTTTTTGCCTTTTACACCCATGAAATTCTAGGATTCTCTGGCAACTGCCAATGAGGTGCGATTTTGCTGTTGGGCATGTGCAAAGCCAAGAGCAACATAATAATGATTATATTACTCTTCAGTCTTGATCTTCAAATATAAGACTGTCAAAGTAGGAAATAGTACAGCTCCTCCGTTTCTCCAGCACAAATACAGTGTGGGCTTCTTTGTTGTGATTTACTGATGCTGGTAGATTTTATTAATTGCCTTATAAATTGCTGTTACCTCTAAGGGTTTTTGAATAAAAGAAGGAAGGTTGAGTGAATGATGATTTTCTTCCATAAGAAAGAGGAAAATACACAGCACTTCTAAATGATAGAAAGTTAGAAACATTTTAAAGGGCCTTTAGCTTCCCATAGCTTACAGAACTACCAGAATAGCTGCAGACAACAAATGACATCAGTGATCATTGGTGTGCAGAAAAAAAATGTTAAAACCCCTCTACAATTCAGTTATATTCTGGTGTTTAGATATTGTATGATAGTAATCATATAGAACTAGAGAAAAATAGCAATTATTTTGGAAAAGGATTTCTTTTTTAAACCTTGCTTGTAAAAGATAAAAATGAAAATATTTTTCTAAATCTAATTTCTGTGTTCTATTATAAAACCAAAGTAGGTTTGAGTTTTACAAACCCATGTGATGTAAGAGTTAAACTTAATAGAAAGATATGAATTTTTATTGATGGCCACATTATTGAAACAAAAATTTTTAACAAAAAAAAAATCCATTCCAATTTAATAAACACTTTAGCAGATATATAGAGACATGCAAGACTAGAAGTTAACAGCAAGTATATCCTATATGCTTCAGGGTTTTTTTGGGGAAAAAAATGGTGTCAATTCAAACATGTGTACTACAGAATGGTTCTTATCACTACTGATGAAGCCACAGAGAATTAATAATTTATTACTGAAAACTTTATTCAGTAATTTGAAAAAAACAACTACCAAAACTTTGAAAAATGAAACACAAGGATACAAATAGGCCTTGAAGAGGCATAATATATTGCAGAAATGTGGTTTAGGTGTTTTCTCAGTCCTTCTCTTCATTAATTTTGGATTTGTTTTCTGTAAAAGTTATTGCTGAGTATCATCATTTGTTTAACATTTGCCTACATAAAACATCAAACACCCTTATGAAGGGGTGATATCTTCATTCTTGTCTCTGCAGAAGTTGATTACAACACTACTTTTATTTTGTAAATGAGATTTTACTGTAGTTATAGTATGCAGCATAATCACTATTACAATACATAACAAGACCACTGTAGTCATGTAACATCTATAAAAATTGCAGAACACCATTTTTTAAAATGAAATTCTTTTTAAATGGTTGTATCAATGTTAAATTCAAATATGTTATAAAAAATTAAGATAAGATGAATTTTGCATTCTGATTCATTTTCCCCGTTTTTAACTAAAGATAAATAATTTTCAGTCCATATAAGCCTTTTTTCTTTAGCTTGTTTTTTATGCTCTTACAGATATTTTTGAAAACATAAATGAAAGATCTTTGTAACTTCTAATGCTGAAGGAAGTTGGACAACTTATAGTGACAACGTTGTACTTTCCATTTGTCACTCTGAGAGCTCCTCACAGTTGGAAAAGGCTTTAAAAGTTCCCAACCGGGGAAAATAAAATAAAAAATCCAATCTCCGGCATTCCATACAAAACCAAAATAAGGTACTTTAGTAATGAACCAGCTAAAAGAGATGAGTGTTGATTAACTTAGATGGTGGGTCTTTGTTACTCAGTTTTTCACAACTTTTGCTTTTCTTGTCCTTTCTAGCAGCACACCTGTAGTTTAGACCATGCACTGAGGCTGAGGTCAGACCAACAGCTCCAGACGGAGGAGGTGACTGTCCCACCCTGTCAATAGAGCTATTGATTTTCTCAGTTGCTAACACAGCTCTGAACAGAAATAGCCTCATGGAGTGTTTTATTCTTGCCCTCTCAAGACTTGCTCTGTGATTATGAGAAAGTTCAATTTGCTGTATCATGAGTGAGTCTTCATAACATGAACAAAATATTACTGTAAGGAACACCGTGGAAAGGTCAAGAAGTGCATCCTCTGCGTTCATGGATCCTATTTGCTATAGTTAGTGCATGAGGCACATGACAGGGATTTCAAACTGCACTATTAGGGGTAGCTGTGTAATATTAAACCATTCATGGTTGCAAGAGGATCTAGATGGAGGAATGTGCTCTTTTACAGACCTTTTGCAAGGCAATGGATGGGAATTCAACTAGTCTATTTTTCTCTTTCCTGTTCTAAAAAGGAAGAATAACACTCCTGTGGTGATGTTGAATTTGTTAAACATTCTAGTCCTGAATATCAGAGCAGAATTTATGAAGACAGTGTTTTTCCTGTCTTGAATTAACTTAATTTTAATGGAATAGATAGTTTTAATTTAGAATAGGGGAAGAGGAGCCCCAGGTACCCTGGTCTTGCCTTACTCTTTATATTCTGATATTCTGAATATTCTTTTCTGGTAATAATTTAATAAATATTTTCTTGCAGAGCCAGTTGCCAATAAGCAAAAATTTACTGTCAAATATTTCACCAAGAAATTCATCACAACTAGTGCCATGTGGTAATTTGGATTTTTTCAGTTTATATTTCTAAAATTTCAATTAAAAACACAGCTATTTCAATCTCGTGTTTCACAAGAAATATTTTTAAATATCTCATCTAATTCCATTTACTAATCTATACCTTAAATAATCAATCTCTATAAGACATGCATATATTAAAAGTCATTATGTTCTAAAAGTCAGACAAATGTAGGGGGGGAAAATGGATTATAGTCAATAGCTATAGTCACTGTCATTTCATAAAACATATATATATAAAGCATTTTAGTTATTACATTGAAGTGTGTTTTCTAGAGAATTATTTCCAGTCTGAGTAACCATATGGAAGCAGAAAACCATTTAAAAAATGAAAATAAGATGGTTTATATCACCTGCATAACTTGTTTTGTTCTTTGCCTTCAGGCTTCAAAACCCGCTTCCCATATTTTTTCCTTTCTTTAAAAATAATGTACATCAGTTTAATTTATCCCAGGTCCTAACAGAAGGATCAGATTTTAAGCATTTAATGCTGTGGTTTCAAATCCAATTTTACAGTGTTCATCATTTCAGAAGTGGCAGAATCCAAAGTGAGCTTTAAAAGAAAAAAAAAAAGAAAGAAAAAGAAACAAAAAAAGCTCAAGCTGCTCAGTGTGCACACTTGTTTTTTTTTAAGGTACAGCTTTAGTACTAAGCTGTAACCTGATAAATATTTTTGAAGGTGTTAGTTAGGAATAATTCTTTTTTAAAGAATTGTTTCTTATTCAAAAGAAACAGAATTTTTAAGGATAGCCTTATGTTTACGTGCAAATATTTTGCGTACTTGTTCTGATGAGCCCTACTGAAATTACTGCACAAGAAGTCAGTATTTCAGATTAACAGGAAAAAAAAATCACTTGAACGCTTAGAGTAGAATAATCCCTTTGCTGCCAAATGTATGTGTACAGAAGATGATATAATATGGCCTGTTCTTCCTCCTCATGGTATTGCTTGAGCAGTTTTGGCTATCTTTCAGACTTGCCCTCTATTTACATGATACAGTAGCATCTCTTTTATTTTGAATGTACCATTAACAGGGCAAAAAAAATCGCTTCAGAAAATCTCTACTGCCTCTATGGCATGTGCCTTGGAACAACCTCTGCCATCTGGGCCAATCTATACAGATGTGTTCACTTTCCTGCTGCCTTCACTTTCCTAGCCAAGTCTACCATCCTTAGGGGATTTCTATCTGTATTTCCACCATCTGTAGGGTGCAAGCTCTCCAGCAAAGGTACTAAGCAGAGAAAAGAATACTGTCAAGGTCTCATTGTCAACATGGCTTTCAGCAGCTAAAATTTGCTTTGTTCCCCAGTGTTCCCCAGTGAATAGCAAGTGTTATTCACAGGTTCGATTTTATTGACTTCAAAAGTGGGTTTTTTACTCAAAATCAGTGTTGTGTCTGCAGGACAAACAGAGAACTGAAGTGAGCAATAATTGGTTTTTGGGCCCACACAGACACAGAGGTTATAACTGATGGAATGAAATATATAATTGCTAGGAAAAACAAGCACTGTTAGAGGTCTTTCACAACCACAGTAAATAACTCCTAAATACAAGATTGTGACCGCCACATACCTGCTTGAAAGTAACAGAAAATACACATAATATACATGTAATTGTTGGATATCTTTTTACCCTTCCCAAAAACCTTGCTCCTCTTGGAATTTTTTCCCTCAGGAAAATTTGTTGCTGATTTTAAACCAAATATAAATTTAATAAATGAAATGGAAATTGTGGACTGAAAATTGGCCGTATGGATATTTTTACTGCACAAAGTCATCTGTTGGAGGAATATTAGGTGCAGTATCTCAGTTGAGTATAAATCATCAGCGGTGGTACCACTGAGGTTGCAGCTATAACAACAAAGCAGCACCTTCTTTGTGATCACTGTAAAATTAATTGAATTGACTGTCAGATTCTCAGAGGCTGTGACAGAAGACTGCATGGGTGACCTGCTTCTGATGTTGTAAAGAAGCCAAAGATTTAATGGATATGGAAGATGAATTACCTTTTTCACCATGAATGGACTTCTACAGGTCAGGGTTGAGATACATTAGTGAGGTAATATGACAAAGCCTATGCTGATACTACTTCTAGGGAGGCTTGGAAGATGTTTGTCAGTTTGGTGTCATGGGCAGTCTTAGACTGACTTTATTTTAAAGTGATTGAAGAAACCTTACATCATCCATTTAGGCATAGAAATCCCTTGTAATACATTTTAAAATAAGAAAAAAAAGTTTGTGTTTTTTTTTTTAAAAAAACCAAGTAGCTTATTGTTTGTGTGCAGCTTCCTTTTATTGCCTTTTCTTTGTAAGTTATGCAAAATGCTAAAATTCGCCCCCTTTTTAACAAAGCGTAGCCAAAAATAGCCTAGACACATGATACTGAAGCTGCTCTTGTGCTACCCATTTAAGTTATGTATCAAGTCTAAGTTTAATCAAGGCCACATTTTATTTATACATTTCATGCATTAAACTCATTTAAACTTTTAGTCAGATTTCATTAGGGGAAATACTACCGCGCACATCATGCAGTAGTAAAGCTAATGTGCTTCAGGAATTTGAAAGGATTTAGAGATCAGAGGGTCTGATTTCAAAATTTCTTTTTCTTTTTCTGCTTAGTGCTTGGAGCAGGTCTGTATGCTGCACATAGTTTGTTTCCTAGGACACTAATACAGTCAGCATGGTCTGTACAAATGTGTAAACACAGACATTCTCTGTAATCAGTGTGTTTGGTGTCTTAAGGCAAGATTATGTTTTTTTAGGAAATGCAATTTATGTTCAAGATTAAATTTCTCCTCCAGACCGATAACGTCTTGAGGTTGAATGAGATCATAAATATTGTGTCCTGACTTCTTGCTCTCTGTCTTAGATCTTCATACTCTTTTTCGGTGTTTTAGGAAAGGGGAACTGAGAGAAATATATCTATAATGATTTACCTACACAAAATCATAACCTGTGAGGCTTGATGACGTGTAAATAAAAAAATATATATCTAAAGTCATGGACAACTACAATAACACTCCTAATCTAAATTACTCTTTCATTCAGATTTCTTCCAAGATTAAAAAAGAAACCCAGTCAAACAAAAAAAAAAAACACCCAGACATAAGAAAACAGAAACATAGGCTTAACTCAATTTGACTGTTCTTGTTCATCAGGTTTCTTTTGGTGAGATTCTCCCTGATGCTTGGTCATCCCACTGTTTATGAAGTTGAGGAAACTTCATATTGTGTCTTTTAACTCAAATAGGAAAATATATATATATTTCAGATTCATAAGGTAGATTCATTTGTCTGCAACAAAAAAAAAAAGAAAAAAAAACAGAAAAGAAAGAAAAATAAATAAAAAATAAAAAGGCAAATAACTCCCTCCACCCTCTGCTTTTTCAGGCAAAGCAATTGGACTTTGTTGTAGTGTTGGACTTTTTTCCTTCTGGTGCAATTTCACCATAGTCTTCAAGAATGGAATTTTGCCGTTCTCGTATGCATTGTATCTTACAGTGCTGAAAAGCCAGTACATTACAAAGCTTTAGTGACCCAGGGCATATTTGAACTTGTGATCTAGAGATGAAAGGCTTCATATTCAATTCCCAGTCCCATGACTCATCCAGTTCCCCAGCATAATTTTGGTTTGGGAAAGAAGTTTTTGAATTACGAGTGTGTAAAAAGCTTTCCAACAGAATGGCAATTTAAAAACAGAATGGCCTGATTTACAGACATATTGAACCCTCAGGGTCCCACTGAATTAAGAGTATGCAACAGTCAGAAAAGCAGACCTTACTTAGCACCTGTCTTCAAAACACTGCACAAAAGGTAAACACATTGCTGTAGCATCTAGAGATCATGATCCCAGATGCAGTTATGAGGCCAGATTTGGAAAGGACTGGCTTCTATAGCATCATTCCTTCTCTCCTCAGACTGTGAGGAAACCACTACAAAGAAACTTTTGAAAACTCTGGACATGTGGTGTGTCCTGAAGGGCTAACGAGACCAGGAGCTCCGCTTTCTGAAAGCAGAGAGTGTAATTACATCCCCGATCTCTGATTGTATCCCTTTTTGCCTCCATGTCTTTCGAGGAAAAAATATTTCTCTTAACAGAAACTCTTATGGTAGAAATCTGTTTTCCCCCAAGCTCAAGTACTCTGTTTCTCTGTCAGAGAGTTTCTTGGCAACATGGACTCAGGCAATCAGATGATGTGTGAGGAAGCTTAGAGCTGCACAAAGAAAATGAAGTCTCCCCTGTTGTGTATGTTATATTCATTCAGGTCTGAAGCCAAACACCCCAGTGGTACCCACGTCACAAAAGTCAGCCTACCCTCAGGCACTCATATTCTTGCTCAGATCTGCCTCATGTTATTTAACATACTCAAAATCCTGCCTACCTTAGCAGTATGAACACAGCTTATGAGAGCAATATGCTGTGGTTAACTCGAAGCCCATGCTCACACATAGCCAATAAAAGAAATGTAGCTGTTCTTGTAGGTCGTAGATAACCTCTTTAGCAGTTGAACTGCCCTATTACTAGATAGTCATACCAACCATTATTTCTCACAGAAGAATTATTGGAATGTGGAAGCTAAGTTAAAAATAATGTTAAAAATAGTATTCAGAAGAGATATTGCCAAGACAAAGAAACCAGGAGATCAGAGAAGTGGCAAAATGACTTAAGAGATCTCTCTTAACCAGAATCCATATGAACTCCTCTTTTTTTTTGCATTTTAAACATCTTAAGCACTGATTATAGTGCTTTTGTGTACCAAAAGAGGTTTTCCTGCTAAAATGAAAAATAAATTACTTCTGGCTTGAGTTAGACAAAATATGCCTCATCATAACATAGATTAATAAGTAGAGACATTATAACTACTATAGGAAGTTACAGTGGAAATTCTTTACTGGTGTCACTGGCCCTGTTTGGTGGAAATGGATACATAATTAAACTTTAATGTAACCTACAAAAGATGCAAAATGCAATCAGTGAAGGACACAAAAAACCCCACACAGCTCTAATAGTTACTAGGATTTTATGCAGTCATGCTTCTCCCTCACTGGGTTTGAAATGGCACAAGATGATCATATTGACTTCACACATATCATCTTTCTTCTTGATAAACACAAGACATCATAGTATCCTGTCAGGAATGGGAAAATTCTCATCATATGAATATGAAAGTAGATACATAAAGTTTTCCAATGAAAGACTTAAAAAAGCAGCTTGAAAATAGAAAGAAGAATTTGACAAATATTGTTGCTAGCTTTAGTTGTAGAGGAACTACATTTTTGGGACAAATCACTAGCAAAACTGGGAAGCACTTTTTTTTTGACCCAGCTTGGGTGCAGGAGATTTAGATTTATGCAGAAGTTTCGGTCAAACAGGGTTTGTGAATGCTGAAATTAAGTTTGCTTCTTTTCAGGGAGAACCCAAACATAATTCCTAGGTTTACCCAAGTTCTAGAAAATATTATTATTCCTTCCCATGGTCTTTGAGAAGGAAACAGTTAATTTTCAGTTTGATCTGTGTTCAAACACTACTACTAAAAAAAAATGTAACCCATAAATTACTTCGGGTTGAAACCAAACTATGCTTTTGCTTTCAGCTGGAATTCCAAGTGACAAGAATTTCCTGTGGATCTGTATTTTGCAGATCAAGCAGTTTACACAATTGTAATGCAGTTTACATTTCAAAAAACAAGGTTTTGGCATAATAAATAATTTTTAAAGCTGGAGTGTTTCTTTCTTCCACTGGGTGTCACTGTAAGGCAACAGCATCGGCTTTGGAAATCTCGGTTAATAGTCTGTTAGATCAGAGATTTATATTCACTCCAGAAGGCTGCAGTGGGATAATGCTAACCACTGAAGAAAGCTCCCCTAGCTCTGAGGTCAATGGAAAGATGCCTACACCTCAGTGAACAGTAGGCTTGAAGGTGCTCACCAGAAGAAAACCAGCCAAAACAAGCAAAATGCCCAACAGTCTGATTCTATGAAAACCATAAGTTGATTTTAAGATTCGTTATTGATGTTCATGAAAGGATTAAATGAAAGAAGATCCATGAAAGATTGAAGGTTTTATTGAAATGTTTCATTTGGGTACAGAGGGTGGGGTTCAACCATTGCTAGAACTGTTGCTGTGGGGAAGAGCACTTTACCTAATTTCAGAGAAAATTTATCATAGTTTCACCTATCTATATAATTTCAACCTTCCCCTTTCCATTAAAACACTTACTCCAAGCTGTCAGTCATCTGTGACAGTGCAACAACTTGGGGGAGCTCCAGGTGACTCATAGGCAGAAGTCACAGCATTATCCCCTTCACCTGCAATGATTACAGCTGGATCTGAATGCCACCTAAGTGGCCTGTGGCTACATCCTAGAGAAAAAAAAATATTTGAAAGGAGGCAGCCAATAACCATTTTTAAAAAAATGTTTCCCCACAAACTGTATTCTTTATGGGATAATTACAAAAACGTTCCCCGCCTAAACACCGCCCCCCCACCACACACACCCACACCCACACACACCCTGCCGCAGGGCCCCTTGCAATATCTACTTAGGTTTTACTCCTCTCCCTTTTTTCTTTCTTCACACAGTAATGCTTAAAGTCACAATCAGTAGTCTAGACACTAATTGGTTCTATTGCTTAAAATTTTTGATATTCTGGATGCTTACCAACAATTCCTCCAGTATACATTATGGTTGAATACTGGCCAGACTACAATTACAAAAAGCATCTGTGGTTCACATCTTTGCTGCACAACTTTGATAAAATTAGGAAATTCAGAACTAGGAAAAAGTAATGAAAAACTAAATCTGATAGCTGGCTCATCCATCCCACATTATCACTGCACTTGTCTTTTTTGCTGTTGGTACTGAAGGTTAATAAAATGTAAAAGATTAAGGGTACAAAAATAAAATAGATTTGTACATTACATGAAGCCCTCTACCTGCTCTCTTGGTGTCTTGTATATTACCTGGGCCTACATTCTGCAGCTTTGAGAAACTTTTGGGAATGGCCAAGCAAGACTGCCAGTCTTCAGCATCCATAATGTGGTGCAGAGAGGATTCCACCTTCCCAATGAATTCTTTAGCTTTAGGCTGAGATGTTCCTCATTGATCATTTGCAGGAATAAGTTTGTATTACTCTAATTAAAATTATGAGCTTGCTTTTTGTCTCCCTGTACTAACGAATAATAAGTTTGGCCAGCTTGAAAGATGAGTTGATGACCTTTATAATTTCCTTGAAAGGTTCCTAGTCCTCCTCATGAACTAAACCAGTATAAAGGTATCAGATTACTCTGCTATCAGAGTTTTTATAGTCAGGGTTGAGCAAGATGTAGGGAACCTTACAATCAGCATACACCTTACTTGAACAATTCATCCGGAAACGTCAACCCAACTTGATTTTGGTTGGATTTGAAATTCAAATACTTTAGAGTAAATGTGCTGTGATGAGTATCACCAACAAGACAGGTCATTGCTTGAAATTTGTAAGCATTGGGACTTACACAGCTATGGATCTGATGTTTCAGTTACTTAAAAATCCACTGAGCTCAAAAATATCATGCAATCCATTCTAATGACAAGGAAATGCAAGCACAAACCTGCAAGTAACCCTGGACTAAAAAGAGGTTATGGGAATTTTGTTTAGGTTAGCATGAAGTTGGAGCATAAATTGTGCTAAGAGGAAGAAAAAGTAGAGAAAAATTAACCTGCAACAAAGGAATATGTTGCTAATACCAGGGTACTCTTTCAAAGAATAAAATAACCATTCATTTTTTTAAGATCTTTCATTCTATGAAAATGTTTTGAATATTTCAGTGCCACCTGAAAAGAAAGAAAAGAAAAGTACAGGATGCAAGTTAGATATAAGTTTTCATTAGATTTCAGTGAAAACTCAGATTAGGGGTATAGATGTCTCCATGAGCCGTCTGCTTCAGATAGACACCAATGCTGCCATGTGCCCTGTGTCAACTGTTTATAGTCAATCTGGAGAACAGTGTCTCATTTTCATTTGATCTCTGTGCAGGTCTATAACCTGACCCTCAAAGTCACTTTCTGAACATGCCATGCTATCTGAGATGACTGGGCACATTACAATTCTTGTAATTGTTTTCAGTGTCAGACAATGAGTTTTGCTTTCAAGATAGGACTTCTAGAATCTTATAGTTTTAATATTTCTGAGCATAAGCTTAAAACTGTTTTTTTTTTTTTTTGTAAGACTATTCAGTGTTCTGCCTTGAAAGCTTCTGCCACCTCGTAAGAAGAGTGAATTAAGCATTTTAGATATAATACAAAACCCTAGCTTCAAGTCAATTCTTGAAGAATTTAACTCAGTTAATACAACACAGAATATACATTGATGCATTTGAAAATAAAGATAGAAAGCTTTGATACTAAACCTGAAACCTCTTTACTTTCACAGTAGACAGTAAAGTTTGAGGCATATTATTTCCTTCAATTCCCATGACGCCACCAGCAGCATTACACATCGGAGCAATGTGTTCTTCTGGTTGAAACTAGGGGCTCATATCAGTAATTTTGTTTGATGCTAGGAGCTCAACAGAATTTACAGAATAATCAGACATTTTCTGATGGTGAAGTCAATGGGCAGTTTTCCTCGGATTTCTCTGAAGCCATTTTATGAGTAATATTTGCCCTTTGTCCTAGTGTTCTAGGACACTAGAACTATTCTACAAGGTTCTTGCCTTTGTTCTTCAAGGCACCAGATGCAGTAATCTTCACCTCAAAGACACAAAAACCACAGATTAACTGAAGGCGATTGATTATTCATGGATAATCCCTTGCTCTTCAGAGAACAATGATGGTAGTCCTGATTAGAACAAATAAAAACCAGTATTGCAAAGTACAGTATAGGAAGTTACATGTTCCAATTTTCTGAATCAATGTGATATTTACTAACTAAATTCTGTAAGGCTGAGTTGGTTAAACAGCAAACATTATATTTAAAAAATATATTATTTGAAAATGAAATATTAAGCACCAAATTTCCTTTCATTGAAGGAAGAAGTGTTCATCTTGCTGGCACACCATAATAGTCTATAAGTCTACCGCCTGTTGCCATTGTTTTTAGGGAAAAATCTTTCAGAAAAGATATGAACTTTGCAAGTTAATATGTTTTTTATCTGATCTGCACCCTACTGGAAATTGATTCTGCTGACAGAAATCAGCACCTAAAAATTGGTCAGTGTAAGCTGGGTTGGAGTTCAGTTATGAACAGTTCTTTGCTCATGGTCAAAACCAGGGTGGCTATGAAGGCAATGGCTACTTTGTACACTGTGTTAGGATTCTAAATGTTCCAGCTTGATTGAGAGATGTCAAACACACTAAAAATGTTTTTGAAATAAAAAATTTCATCCCTTTCAAAAGGTACAGATAAACTACTCTAAAGTTACACCAAGTGGGTATTCATCAACAATGTAAAATCAACAAAATTCCTAAAGAAAAACAGTGGGATGGGTATATAACTTTTCTAGATTGCTTTCTAGGACTCTTCAGGACAGTGTGATTCACTTGGCAGAGTAGGCTCTTATTGTTCCTGAAAAACTATGAGGCTGGGACTATCCTTGACTTTCCTATGAGATTTTTCCACGTCTAGGCTACAGATATTCTACTCAGAGTATCAGATGTCACTCATCTGCTTCTTTGACATTACTATTAATGAGATAGAAAGTATGATGGTAGTGATGATATCACTATCTTTATGCATCCACACTGGTCTCACCACAGCAACACATTTTAAGGTAAGGTCATTATAACAGTATATTGGTGTGAGAGTAGACAATTGGTCTTGGTAGGCAAAAGGGGGTATGTATGGAATTACACTACCTTGGGAAGCAGCAAAATAATGATTTCAGTTGGGCTAGTTGCTATTTTACAATAGGATCCAGTCAACAATCCTTTTAGAAATGGTCAAGTAAGGATGTCACGGCCAGGCGAAGGGGAGCAAGTACACCGA